>BLSH010161114.1:65155-78336 GCA_018402905.1 Glandirana rugosa | reverse complement strand
TCCCCGGCGTAGGGGACGATTGTTTGTTGGTTTGCACACAACTTCTAAATGACTTACAGTCTTTGCTCTATTTGTTAATACCCAGTATATTTTAATCCATTAACCTAAACACTCTTTCTATCTGGGTTTTAACTGAGTTTCTCAGTTTGATTGGCGTTCGTAATTTGTATATCAGTTTGACTGTGTTTGATATCACCACTCACATTTATTTTCACTCTTTGTAGCATGCTAACGGTATGTCTTCATGGGCATGGTAGACAATATTTATACTCTCTAAGTATCTACTATTAAAGATAATAAGTTCACGATAGTACGTCTTCCAACGCTAATCGAACCCGAACGATTTTTGAAATGTCCGGGTCCGGGTCCGTGCCACGGACACCCGAAAGTTCGGTACGGACCCGAACGTTACAGTCCGGGTTCGCTCAACACTAATCGCAACCTTCTGCATGATAGCACTTGAATAATAGAAATTATCATCTATGAATCTCTCATATTTATAACAGATGGTACGGGTACTTCTGTATGGCAATCGTACGATGTTTCTCACTTTTATTTACACTCACCACTATAGTTTGTGTCAGTTTGACTATATGTTTAATGCTTGCGGTTAGTTTGACTCTTTGAGTCAATTTTGGGTCTATCTTTCTCACAAATCCAATTACCTAATTTTATATGACCCATAATTGTTTATCTCGTTTCTGACATTCAGTAAATCTTCAACACACGTTTGGTTGTTTGTTAGCAGGGGATGCGGCCCCTCACTACCTGACACAGCTAGATTCCGTGAGGGGTGTCGGGAGTGAGGAGACATCTCCCCCTCCAGAGTATGATAATGTAATGGAAACCCTCTTTGAGGGTGCATAAGAGCTTATACTTGTCAAAAGCACTATGTTGCCCTATGTTGATATGTTACAAAACATATCCACATGTACCTTTTTAATATGTCTCTCTTGAAACTTTAATAAAAATTATTGAAAGAAATAAAGGTGTCTTTAGAAAAACACGATACAGTACTTTCATTTATGGAAGCTTTGATAAGAGTAGTAAGCATATATTTATCCAGTAAAGCCCGGAGCAAAAAAAAAAAAAAAAAATAGGCGCAGGGCTGCATGCTTGGGGGAGCAGGGGAACGGTAAGCAAGGGGTTAAGTCTGCAGACTGGAAGTGGGGAGGGGAGCATCCTCATTGGTGGTGGGATGGACAGAGGGTAGGGGCTGGAACGGACACAAGGCATTCGTTGCTGGAGATAAGAAGAAGCAGCATCGATCTCCCGCCTGCCCGCCCTACAAGCTGCTGGACGCAATGTTGTTCTGACCCAGTATGGCGGTTGAGGCTGTGGAGGCATTGCCCATTGGAAAGCAAAGTTGGTCCCCCGAGCCGGTGTTGCGCGGTTGGGGGGGTAGCCAACTGGTGGTTGTCCTCAAGCCGGCGTTACGTGGCTGGGGATAGTCGAGCGGGGGGGGGGTTTTCCAGAGCCGGTGTTGCGTGGCTGGGGATAACAATAACAGGAAGAAAGTATTAAAGTAATACTCATTCTGGATTGGTTATGGGGTGCCTCCTAAGTCATGCAACCTAGTGTGCAAGCTGGATTTTGGGTTTTGTATTAGAGTTTATGGTTATTGTTATTTATTAATAAATGGCCGAACGGACAATTTTCTCCAGAACGGTGTCACGAGTCGTTTATTGTAAAGTGTTAAGAGTGATAATGGTAGAGTTCCATTCTGGTGTACCCTAGCCATGTAAAAATCTATGTGAACAGATTTAAAGAAACGTGAGAGATTTAAAAAAAAAACAAGCAATCATGCTTACCTACTCATCGTCGCCTTTACTTACCGTTGATTGCTCAGTTGTCAGTCTTCAGGCATCAGCTCTCTACTCCTCCAGCACTCACCAGAGCGTTGGGTTTTGCAGAGGGCGGGAGTGGCTAGCTCAGGCTCTCAGTAGCGCAATGAGAGGCTGAGCCAGCTGCTGCTCAGGCCTCTGGGGGGATCTCAACATTAAAGTCAAGATCCCTCCAGAGTCTGGACTGGCTAAGTGACATCACCTGACAGCAGACTTTAGCCCACTGGTGGCTGAACACATGAGTGCAGAACTATGTGTGCTCCCATGACCCACAAGAAAAGTAGAGCCAAAGGGGCTTTGGCCCTACTTCTCCTTTGCTGAGACACTTTTATCCATATTAGTACACAAACAAAAGATCAGTTTGACAAGCTAATATACTGAGTGAAGCGATGAATTAGACACTTGTATTCATATTAGTCAGATAAACAAAGATCAGTATGACAAGGTATTATACTTAGAGATTTGGTTCTCAGATAGATTAAAAAGGATAAAGTGGTCTCTAGAGGAGTTGATGAGGAGATATGTGATCTATGGAGGCTTCCATTGTAGATAGTGTATTGTATACTAAGTAGTTGGTATAGTATAGTAAACCTTTCTGCCCTAACCCTCTAGTAGTTTGAATATAAAGCTGGCTACACACTATACAATTTTTATACAAGCTCCTTATACTATTTTCCTCTAGATTTAACAAAACCATATAATATGAGGGCAAACCTAAACACTTTCAGCCTGGGTTCACATTGGAGCGATTTGTCATGCGATTTGAGAGATCAAATGGCATGATAAGTCACAGCCTATAGGCAGCAATGGCACTGTTCCAATCGGTGCGACATCGATTTTTCAGCACCGCACCGATTTGCAAAAGTAGTTCCTGCACTACTTTTGCCAATTTCAGGTGCGATTTCAATTGACATCTGTGCATGAAGCCACACAGATGCCTATCAAGTAGCACCTGAAATCGTGCTGACCTTGCTACTTTGAAATCAAGCTACTTTAAGTGAAGTAGCAGTGATTTCAAAGTAGCATCAATGTGAACCAGGGCTCAAATTGTATGCAGTCAGGCAGGCCCTTGCACTACATAGTTGTAGGTAAATCTAAGACCTCTTTCATACTGAGGCAGTTTTCAGGCATTTTAGCGCTAGAAATAGCGCCTGTAAAGCGCCTGCCATTCATTGAAATGAATGCTTTCACACTCAGGCGGTGCGCTTGCGGGATGTGAAAAGAAGTCCTGCAAGCAGCATCTTTGCAGCGGCTTGGGAGCACTGTAACCAGCACTCCCAAAACGCCCCTGCCCATTGCAATGAATGGGCAGCGCTTCCAAAGCACCAAAACAGGACTTTTTACCTTTTTTTATGGTAAAAAGCGCCCCTCTAGCAGCCGAAAAGTGCTTCAAAAGCTTTGCTAAAGCACCACCAAAACGAGTGGCGCTTTAGCACTAACGGCACGGGCGCCTGTGTGAAAGTAGCCTATAAGAAATTGAACAATAAAATTGTTCAATGTATAGCTAGCTTAAGGCATGAATTCAGTGAAGAATATTTTTGAATCCTGGAATGGGAATCCTATGTGATAGTCAAGATGTGAAAGCACCCTTCAAAATAGAAAATAATGCAAAAAAAAAAAAACACTACACTTTAATGTTGAAAATAGAAAGATATATTACTCTGATAGGTATAGACATGTATAAGGGGATGTATGTGTATGCAAAAAATATAAGGTGAAATCCTGTGTACAGAGTCAAGCTGGGTTCACACCTATGCAAATTGGGTGTGGGTTTCCGCACACCCAATTCGCATAGCAAGAGATTGTGACCGGCTTCCTATGAAGCCGGTTCACACATCTCCGCAGCGGCTCCGGTGCAATCCTGTGCGTCTTTTGGTCCGTTTCAGGTCGGAATTCAGCCCGAAATTCGGTCTTAAATCGGACCTGAAACCGTGACTGGGGACACACCGTAATCCTGCTGGGATCCACAGGGACTGGTTTTACTCTGGGAGAATTAGGTGAGTATATCTTGGCTCTTCAATCCACTAGACAAAAACGAGCAGTTAGCCCATGCACTGCGGGCACAGCCCCACTACATGGGAAAAAATTGCCTGGGGCTCGGCCTTAGGCCCCTTTCACACGATCGGACCGCTCGGATCCATCTGTCAGTTTTTCTGAGGGATCCGAGCGGGCCACCCATAGACCCCTATGGGCAATCGGATGTCAGCGGAGATGTGTCCGCTGACATCCGATCCGACATGATCTGCTCAAAATAGACGTATGGATGATACGTTCACCCATCCGCCTAGCGGATCGGATTGGATGGGATCGGTTGAAAAAGGACAGGCGGATCCGTTTCCCTCCAATCTCTCCATAGAGGAGAGCGGGAAGCTGACAGGTCCATCCCTGCACAGAGTGTAGAGACAGAGCGATCTCCCACTGAGCTGGCGGACCCCTCTGAGTGGATCCGCTCAGTGTGAAAGTGGCCTTAAAGGCTAAGTTCATTAGCAAACCTTCAGCCATCAACTACGTTTTCACAGCACCCCCGGCATTCCTCCATGTGTGAATTTGCCTGACTTCCCCAGTGTCCCTTCGGATTGGGCTCAGGGTGCATGCTAAATTCCCTGGGTCCACATACAGCCCATGGGACATCCCTGATGTAGTGCAAGAGCCTGCCTGATTGGATACAGAGTGGTTGGATAGATGGTGTGTCCTCCTATTATATAGTTTTGGTAAATCTAAAGGAGATTGTAAATAGATTGTACAATCAGATTGTATAGGGTATGGTCACATTTATACACCTAAAATTACCTAGTTGCCCTTTCAGTGTCATTAATTGTTAATGGCACACCAAACACAGAAGCAAACACACATTTTGCCACATGAAATAACAGGTGACAAATGCAGTAAAAAATTTACAAAAATGTCCCATGAGCTACTTTGCCAGGTGTAGCATAGCCCATTGAAATCAACGGGCTGCCCTATGTGTATCACTGGAAAAACGAGCCAAAAACGTGTGCTCCCACTGCTCTAAGTGTGAATTGAGCCTGAAAGTGACATTTGTGCATTTACACAAGAACATTGAGGCTTCATTCACATCTGTTTCCAAACGCATGGCAAACGGCACAGAAAATGCGTGCTTTGCCATGCGGTTCAGAAATGCTGCAAATGTGCATTGTGTTTGTGTTGCCATTACAGGCTCCCCAAGTGCAGCCGAAAACTGCAATAACGCACCGTGCGCCGCTCCAAAAATAGTTCTGGAGCTTCTGTGCTTGTAGGGCCGTCCATTCAGGTGAAAACACCGAAAACAAATGCATGCGGTAATGTGAGTCTTTGCTATGTGGAGATGTGAACGAGGCCTGACAACTGAGTGTCTCTGTCCAATCCCTCCTTGTAAAAAGATGGCCATACACCATGCAATCTGATTGTACAATCTCTGTACATTTTCCTTTAGATTTACCAGAACTATGGAATAGAGGACACACCTGAACAATCCATTCAATTTGTATCAAATCAATAGGCCCTTGTACTTTATTGCTGATGGGAGATCTAAAGGAGATTGTACAGCTTGTATAGGAAGTGGGTGGAAGGTAGTATAGTAATAAGGAAGGTGTGGTTCAGAGTGGTGAACACGCCCTATCATGCCCACTTCTGTGATGCAACAAGGAAGTGAAGGCTTTTGGGAGATGACCTAACAGGAAGTGAATGCTGTTACAAGCTACAGGAAGTGATGTCATCTGAAAATCCATTTAAAGTTACAACAAGACTGACAAAATTATAAATATCATGTGAATGAGGTAAGTGAGAGAAAAGCACATTGGGATGGCTGGGCCAGCAATGGCATTGGAAAACACTTCTGTTTATTATGAAAAGTGAAAGTCTGCCCAATAAGGTAAACGTATCCTTTAAATGTATTAGCAGATAGGATACACTAATAATTTGAAGCCAAACTCCAGCTCGCACTTTATAAGCAGTTACAGAAAACATTCTATTTCCTTTTGGGATAAAGGTTTTACATGAATAAATAAAAGCTGATCATGTTAATCACCCCTGTTAGTATTAACCCCTTCAATACCAGGCACTTTCACCCCCTTTCTTGCCAAGGACAATTTTCAGCTTTCAGCACTGTCGCACCTTGAATGACAATTGTGTGGTCATGCAACACTGTACCCATATGACATTTTTTATCATTTTTTTTTCACATAAATAGAACTGTCTTTTGCTGGTATTAAATTGCCACTGGGTTTTTTATTTTTTGCTAAATAAACTAAAAAAGACCAAAAATTGTGAAAAAAAAAACATTTTTCTTGAATTCTGTTATAAACTTTCGCAAACAAATAATCTTTCTTCATACGTTTAGGCCAAAATGTATTCTGCTCCATTTCTTTGGTGAAAATATTGTTTATTATTTAGTCTGTAGGAACGTTATAGAGTCCACAAACTATGGTATACTGTATATATCTGAAAACTGATCAATCCTGATTTATGGAGGCTTGAAAACAGTACAAAAAAATTCCCATATCACCCCTTTTTGCAAAGTAGATAGTCAAAGGTATTTAGTAAGAGGTATGGTGAGTTTTTTGAAGTTGTCATTTTTTGGAAAACGAATAAATTAAAAAAAAATTCACTATTTTTTTATTCGTTACATACTGTCACCAGTGCAGTACAGCGTTATCATATAATGGGTGTGGCGGTGATCAAGGACACTGACTAGTGATAGTATGCTCAAAAACTCTAGGGAAGGGATCAGAATTTTTTTAATTTTGTGTTTTGTTGTGATTAGCTGTGATTGGCCACAGCTAATCACATAGTACAGTTGGGCTGTGATTGGCCCTGTTTGTACCATGTGAGCACTGTGACCAATCACAGCTAGCAACACAATTGTACACAATGGATGGCATGAAAGGAAGCCATCCATTGTTTGTTTATAATTGCCATGTGATTTGCTGTGATTGGTCACAGCAATCACATGGTACCGTAGTAGCGGGCTGGTACAGTGATTAGTCTGTGATCAGTCCATCATTTGACTATAGGCTGGGGCAGGAACTGGTTAAATAATCTGTCTTATCCATGTAAACTGATACACTCTGCTAGGGAGCTTGAGCTTTTAAAAATACAACAGACTTGCTGGCTGGATCACCAGATGAAAACAGTAGAAGGTAAGGCTACAAAAGGAAACTAATACAGCCATCACATGTAAGAACTGGTAATCTACCATATAATAAATGTTTGCTTTTGGATTTAATACTGCTTTAACCTATTGTGCATGATTCAATTGCGTTAGTGCACTTTTACTGCCGTATATTGAAGTGCCTTAGTGCACTTTTACAGCAGCATATTGAACTGCATTAGTGCACTTTTACAGCAGTATATTGAAGTGTGTTAGTTCACTTTTACGGCGGTAAATTAAAGTGCCTTGGTGCACTTTTACTGCGGTATATTGAATTGCGTTAGTGCACTTTTATGGCAGTATATTGAATTGCGTTGGTGCACTTTTACAGCAGTATATTGAAGTGTGCTAGTGCAGTTTTACTGCGGTATATTAAAGTACCTTAGTGCACTTTTACTGCAGTATATTGAACTGCGTTAGTGCATTTTTACTGCAGTATTTTGAAATGAGTTAGTGCATTTTTACTGCAGTATTTTGAAATGAGTTAGTGCAGTTTTACTGCGGTATATTGAAGTGTGTTAGTGCAGTTTTACTGCAGTATGTTGAATTGCATTAGTGCACTTTTACTGCAGTACATTGAAGTTCCTTAGTGCACTTTTACAGCAGTATATTGAAGTGCCTTAGTGCACTTTTACGGCAGTATATTGAAATTCATTAGTGCACTGTTACTGCAGTATTTTGAAATGCGTTAGTGCAGTTTTACTGCAGTATATTGAATTGCATTAGTGCACTTTTACTGCAGTATATTGAAGGGCATTAGTGCACTTTTTCTGCAGTATATTGAATTGCATTAGTGCACTTTTACTGTATTATATTGAAGTGCCTTAGTGCACTTTTACAGCAGTATATTGAAGTGTGTTAGTGCAGTTTTACTGCAGTATATTGAATTGCCCTAGTGCATATTTATATCAGTATATTGATGTGTGTTAGTGCACTTTTACTGCAGTATATTGAATTGCATTAGTGCATGTTTATATCAGTATATTGATGTGTGTTAGTGCACTTTTACTGCAGTATATTGAATTGCGTTAGTGAACTTTTACGGCAGTATATTGAAGTGCCTTAGTACATTTTTATGGCAGTATATTGAAGCGTGTTAGTGCAATTTTACTGCAGTATATTGAACTGCATTTACTGCATTTTTAAGACAGTATATTGAAGTGTGTTAGTGCACTTTTACGGCAGTATATTGAATTCCATTAGTGTGCTTTTACTGCAGTATATTGAAGTGCCTTAGTACACTTTTACGGCAATATATTGAAGTGCGTTAGTGTGCTTTTACAACAGTATATTGAAGTGCTTTAGTGCACTTTTACTTCAGTATATTGATGTGCCTTAGTGAACTTTTACAGCAGAATAGTGAAGTGCGTTAGTGCAGGTTTACTGCAGTATATTTAATTGCGTTAGTGTGCTTTTACTGCAGTATATTGAAATGTGTCAGTGCAGTTTTACTTCAGTACATTGTAGTGTGTCATTGGAAGAGCACAAAACCCCTTTTTCCATAGATTAAAGTGCATCCAAGTACACATTTCCCCTTCTCTATTACATTTTGGTAATAAGCCCCCCCCCCCCCCCCCCCCATGCCTGGGAGGCCAACAAGGAGAGGCAGACATTCCCATGGCATTGTGAGGGGGCCGGCAGTGTCTGTGTCTACAGGCAAAGGTGGACGTGGTTTGTCCTCAGGCAGGGCATAATTTTCTCTGTTTAGTGATGTTGCCTGTGCTGCCAGAGTGGCTAAACCTGCCTCCTTGTCCACAGCCACTCCTGCCATAGTGCCAGCATCATGCATAGAGGAGTCAGCTGAGTTATTTGAATACAGTGTCAGCCACTTGCTCCTTGATGATGCACAGACATTACTTGAATCTGATGTTGGTTCTGAGGTTAAGGAAGGTAGGAAATTAGATGCTACGACTCAACTTCTATTACAGCAACAATACCCATTCACCTGGGCTGATAGCAGTATACCTTATCTTGGCATCCATATCACCAAAACATCAAAGTCACTCTTTAAAACTACCTTCCACTCCAATCTAAACTTCAATCTGACCTTCTCACTCTATCCAAACTCGAATTCTCATGGATGGGCAGACTGGCGGCCTTTAAAATGGTACACCTTCCGAAAATTCTCTATCTCTTCCGAACACTCCAGATCCCTATTCCATCCTCCTACTTCAAATCCTTACAGTCCTTACTATCCACATTTGTGTGGGCTGGGAAAAAACCTAGAGCGGCCCACAAAAATCTGATTAGACAGAGACAGGTCGGGGGAGCTGGATATATAGCTTTTGCGGACTACTATAAAGCCTCAATCCTAACAAATCTGAAAGATTGATTCCACCCTACCCCCAGGTCTTTTTTGGGGTAAGATAGAAGCCTCTTATATTCCAACTTCCTCCCTATGAGAGTGGTTGCTATGTACCCCGCTAACGCCTAAAATCCATACACATATCCCCTTGGCAATGCAAGCATCGGTATCCACTTGGAAAGCACTGGTTAAAGAATCCCAAGATAACCCCTCTGCAATCCCTATCCAAATTCCCTTATTAGCTTTAGGCCATATTACGGACTCACTTCCAATTTAAGGTGGCAACAAAAAGGCATTCTTCACGTTAATAGCCTCTTTGTAAAAGGTACTCATTCGCCCAAACCCTTAACCTCTCTCCAAGAAGAATATAACTTACACTCATCAGAAGCATACACTTACCTACGTATTTAACACTGCATCTTACGCTTCAATATATGGCCCCCAAAAATTCCCGATCATCTATGGGCGTATTACACCTCTCCAGGGTCACACTCCAAAGCCATTACACTTTTTTATAACACGCTTCAGCAAAAAAGCACTCCACATAAGCTAAAGCCTCATATAGAATGGGAGAAAGATTTAAATCAGACTTTCACTACGCAACAATGGAAGGAGGCATTTATACACACATTCCAGGCAACTAGAAATTCCACTCTCTGGGAAATAACCCTGTAGGTATCACAAAGATGGTACCACGCTCCCTTGAAAATCGCTCAGTTTAGCCTTAATTCGTCACCTTTGTGCTGGCGGAAATGTGGCAATCGAGGGGACATCTACCATACCTTGTGGGCTTGTCCAATACTAAAACCCTACTGGGTTGCAGTCTTTGACCTAATATCTAAAGTTACGCACTTGCACCTTCAACCAACACCTGCCTTGGCTATCCTTTCCCTGAACATAGGGGACTTTCCCTTTAAACTTCGCCACCTCATTATTAACATTCTACTGGCCCCTAGAATTAGTATAACCAGGAAGTGGAAATGCCCACTCCCCCCCCCCCCACAATACAGGAAGTCATTGAGACAACTGACCTGCACTGTTCTCATGAACATATTATGGCTAACACTCTAGGTTCAAATAAAACTACAGTTCTGAATTGGGTTGCATGGTCCCGTTGGAAGTCCTTACATCTATGACTCCCTCTTCTCAGCTTTCATTGATGGAGCTTTACACTTTTGGGCAGCATACTACAGGTTATGTGATACTTATAATCCCTTGGGTAACGCTGCTTCCCTTTGCATTTTGTAATGTTATGCCCCCTCCCGGTCACAGTAAGTGCCCACAGGAGTGACCGGAATGTCTGGAGGCAATAGAAATTCCCACAGTTTGATTTTTTCCGGCTGGAAGTCTCCCTAAACTATATATTCTGCATCTTTGATATTGGCAACAAGCTGCGTTGCTCCAATGACTCTTTAGGAACTATTACTGGCCACCATCTTTATAGTTTGTCACTCTGGCTGCTACTGTGTTGCAATACCTATGTAATACTTATAATATTGGACTGCTACTTCTGTCACATTAATACTCACTACGCTTGTGTGTTTGAAATATATTTCAATAAAAATCTATTGAATTAAAAAAAAGAAAGGTAGGAACATGAGCCTACAGAGAGGAGAGAACACTGGTAAACAACAAATTGGCAGTCATGTTCCCCCAGCCGCAGCGTATTGCCAAGTTGGCTCCAGTGATGATGAGGATGGAGGGGATGATGATGATGAGGTCACTGACATGACTTGGGTGCCGGATAGAGCAGAGGAGGAAAGTGAGGGTGAGGCACAACCCCAACGAGGCAGCCATCATGGAAGAGTAGAGAGCAGCCACCCTTTACCATCACATTTTGGAGCTGTTTTCTCCCGACCCACTTCCCACAGTTCAACTGTCTGGGCCTTTTTTAGCACATGTACAGCTGATCGCACTGTTGAAATTTGCAAATGTTGCCTCAAGCAGATCAAGCGTGGCAAGAACACCAGCCATTTGGGTACCACATGCTTGACAAGGCATTTAACCTCCCACGACTCAGCCCATTGCATCTGAAAGCCACACAAAAGGGACGCAATTCTGCTCCTCCTCACTCCTTACCTTTCAGGTCTACCCCCGCTATACCTCATGACCTTTCAGCAGCCTCAACTCACAGAAATGATGGTATAGCGAAAGGTGTCCCAGGTCCTTGCAAGCAGCACACCACCAGCTGTAGGCTATACCAGGCAAATTTCTCTGCCCCAGATGTTGCAGCGGAAAAAAAAATACAGTCACTGCCACCCACATGCCCAGTGTCTAAATTCAAATTTGTCAAAGCTGCTGGAGATTCTTTCAGCTCTGCAGGGGCAGGCCCAGAGGTGGCTCATGCCATTCCAGCTGGAGCCAGGAATGGTGGAGTGCGAAAATGGCACTAACCTCCTGTCCGCCCTTAGGCAGGGAAAGTTGACACATGTGCCATGCCTGGCACATGTCCTCAATTTGGAGGTGCAGCATTTCTTAAACAGGTACCCAAGGTTGGAAGATATGCTAAAGCAGGCCAGAATTTCAATCGGTCATACACAGCCAGTACTTGGTTGGCTGAAATTCAGCAGGAATTCCACCTGCCCATAAACCACCTGATTTGTGACATGCCTACCAGGTAGAACTCAACTTTGGCAATGCTGCAGCGGCTGTGCATGCATCAGAGGGCTGTCAACAAGCAACTGTGTCAGTATGGCATGACAAGCTCAGGCCAGCTTGGCTTTTTTCCCCCACACCAATGGCTGCTGATAAAGGATGCATGCACTGTACCCATTTGAGGAGTAGGGATGGGCCGAACAACTCCCCGGTTCGGTTCGCACCAGAACATGCGAACAGGCAAAAAATTTGTGCGAACATTCAAACACCGTTAAAGTCTATGGGACCCGAACATGAAGAATCAAAAGTGCTAATTTTAAAGATTTATATGCAAGTTATTGCCCTAAAAAGTGTATGGGGACCCGGGTCCTTTCCTAGGGGACATGTATCAATGCAAAAAAAAGTTTTTGTAAAAAACATAAATTACAGCGCCACCTTCAAATAATAGTGCCAAATAACATAATAAGTGAGTGTGATTCACATTTCAATTATGTAATACATCAAAAAAGTCCATAAATAAGAAAAAGTGCTCCGTGCTCAATCAAGTGCCAATAATACAACGTGGTGCTCGGTGACAATCCCCCGTTGTGACCCCACTCACCAGAACAAATGGATCCCCAGCTTTTCAGTCTGGGGATCAAACAAGCCAAGTCCTGGTGCTGGTCAGATGGATATGAGGGTGATGGTGACGAGACCCCTGCTTTAATCAGGACTCAATTCCAGAGCCTTAAGATCCTCATAAGATTGAACGCGGGTTATTTAGAAAAATTGCCATAAAGTGATACCTTCGGTAAGAAAAGAAGAAAATTGGTTAGAATACTCCTAGAATTCCGAGACCTTAACTCAGGACTAATTTCGTCCCCAGAGCAGTGGTAGTGGGAGTATAGGTAGACTGGTCGTGGTCCTGAACCGAACAAACTAGGGGTCTGACTTTTCGACCCCTAGGTAAACAAGACCACTCACCCCAGTGTTGCCCCCTAACAGTGGCTCGTGGTGCAACATAATAACCGTGAACTAACTCGTGCCTCGTGAAAAAGAATAAATACCTGAAAAAACTACATAATGTATTAACTTTACACTTAGTGTGAGTGAATAATACAATAAACCGTGATAATAAACTTCCACCGCGACATTAAATACAAAAAATGTTTTTGAAAAAAAACGTAACTATGTACAGGGGATCCTTTCCTGGGCCCAGGGGTATGTGAAAAATCCCGTTATTGAACGTATATTTAGAAATTTTAATCGTGAAAACTAAGAAGTACAAGCCCAGGGTATCTGAAATTGC
>BLSH010161114.1:39226-54607 GCA_018402905.1 Glandirana rugosa | reverse complement strand
ACTTTTCGACGAAATTCAACCGGTATGTGCCTAGCGTTAAACCGGTCATGTCGTCCCTGGTCAACTTAAAACTAGTCACACACCGACAGGGACGAACTGTCTTCAACTAGCACATTTAACCAAAATTTCAGTTCCGTAAAAAATGGGATTTCTTAAGAGAAATAAATCGCGACACGGTAGACGTCACCTCGATAGGTGTCCCGGCCGAGATGGTGATCCGCCTCATCCGCCGGCGGATCCCGCGTGACGGAGGATCTCCGCGGACCGGTGATAACTAGACAGTAACCGACGAGACGTAACTAACTATTTCTATATACATTTGCAAATGGCATGTGATAATACAATCTCATTATCTCAGTCAGACAGTGTCAGTTTTTACATGAATCAATGCAGAGCAGCCAATGACAGATCAATAGTGGCCAGGCGCCTCTAGGAGGCAGTGCGCCCTAGGCGGCCGCCTACTCCGCCTAGTGGTAGAGCCGGCCCTGTGGATAGCTCCACTGCAGATGGCACAGCGCTAAATAAAGAGAATTCTTTAGGGTAAAAAATGCCTTGACTTTAAAACCAATTTACACGATCAACTTCTGTCAAGCAGGGACAGCCACACACTGATCAAAATTCAACTGGTCCCTGCTGTACTGGCCAAATTGCGATCCGTGTATGGCCAACTTAAAGCAGCTTTTCACCCTCTTTATCAAGTTCCTCCCTGTCAACTCCTGCTCCCGACAAATAGGGCAGTGTTTTTATCCTTTTTACTTTTCCTTTTTTTACTTTTCAAAAGCAGGTCCCTGCCCCTCCATGCATGTCTTTCGCCTAGGAGAATGACATGCACAGTGCTCGCTGGGCCTCCTGGAAAATGCATGTCATATATCCCAGGTAGGGTGACCTCATGTCCTGGATTGCCCAGGACCGTCCCGCATTTGGCAGGTCTGCCCCGGGTGCCTTCATTCCAGGACAATACAGTGTCCCGGAATGAAACTGATGCAGCCCATCTGAGATTCTTCATTTGCCGAATGTCGATGATGTTATCCGGCTGGGCCAGCCCCAGTGGTGTAGCGTAGGGGGGCAGCCGGTGCTTTCTCCCCTGAGTGCAACATCAGTCCTGTGCTGAAGTCCCAAGAGTGACCCAAGTGTGCTGTGTTACTGCCAAGTACTTCCTTCAGCAGGCCCACCGTACACCTCTGATGAGGCATATCCCGGGCATTGCTCCGCAGCACCCTCCCCCTGCCAAGGAACTCCTGCGGTAAAGCCTGCCCTGTCCCCCATGATTCCTCAGGTGCGGGCCACAGGCGGCCCGTGTGAGGGGGAGGGGTGCTGCTCGGTGCACATGAGCGTATGGCGGCTACTGGTGGTGGAGCTCCCGGCCGGCGGGGGATACCGAGGAGCGGCTGGGGGAGAGCACTCATCCTATGGATGATCATCATGGAGACCATAGTTGCCAACATTGTAAAAAAATTAATAGGGACATAATTTTACCAGTGGGTGGGGACGTATTATAATTAGGGGGTGGGCATCTATTTGTGGGTGTGTCAAGAAAAAAAGGGGAGTAAAGTGTCGCGCGAAGCACGCCGAGGCAAAAAATTGGCATGGTTTACGCTAAACAGTGGGCGTGGCTTGACGGGGTGTGGCTCAAAGGGGTGTGGTTTGAGTCTGAGATGAACGACAGATGGAGGGAGAAAGAAAGTAAAAGGGAGGGAAGGAGAGAGAAGGGAGGGATGGAGGGATAGCAGGCCCAGATACTACAAGGGCAATACAATATGTGTATTCCAGAAAGTTTAACAATCAGCAGATAAAGATACTCCAATCACCTGGTGTTAGCAATTATCCTGGCACCATGGTTGGTATGGTGTCAGGATGATTGAAGCGCATTATTTCTATTATTACATTGTAATATAAAATGAAATCATTCAACTAACCATAATGCAGAATCAGTGGGAGCCCCGAGTGTGTCACTTGCCACGTCACCTGCCACCAGATGCAGCTTGTCTCTTACCACGTCGCCTGCCACCAGATACAGCATGTCACTTGCCATGTCGCCTGCCACCAGATGCAGCTTGTCACTTGCCACATCACCTTCCAGAAGATGCAGCTCATCACTTGCCACGTCGCCTGCTACCAGATGCAGCTTGTCACTTGCCACGTCACTTGCCACGTCGCCTGCCAGAAGATGCAGCTTGTCACTTGCCACGTCACCTGCCATCATATGCAGCATGTCACTTGCCACGTCACCTGCCACCAGATGCAGCTTGTCACTTGCCACCGTTGCCTGCCACCAGATGCAGCTTGTCACTTGCCACCATTGCCTGCCACTAGATGCAGCTTGTCACTTGCCACCATCTCCTGCCACTAGATGCAGCTTGTCACTTGCCACCGTTGCCTGCCACCAGATGCAACTTGTCACTTTCCACAGTCACCTGCCATCAGATGCAGCTTGTCACATGCCTCCGTCGCCTGCCACCAGATGCAGCTTGTCACTTGCCACCGTCGCTTGCCACCAGATGCAGCTTGTAACATGCCACCATCGCTTGCCACCAGATGCAGCTTGTCACTTCCCACTGTTACCTGCCTTCAGATGCAGCTTGTCACTTGCCTCAGTCGTCTGCCACCAGATGCAGCTTGTCACTTGCCTCAGTCGCCTGCCACCAGATGCAGCTTGTCACTTGCCTCCGTCACCTGCCACCAGATGCAGCTTGTCACTTGCCACCGTCGCCTGCCACCAGATGCAGTTTGTCACTTGCCACCGTTGCCTGCCACCAGATGCAGCTTGGCTCGCTTGTCACTAGATGCAGTTTGTGTCACTTTGTCACCCCAGATGCAGCTAGTCCATGCTTCTCTGAATTGGTGATTTGCAGTAGCGCCACTAGGGTTGGTGTCAACTGATGAGGTAAAACATGGTGTCGCACCCCCTTAATAATTAATCTCCCAATCTAGCGACGAGGCCACTGTCCCCAGGGGAAATAAGGGATGGTGGTCCTTGTCCCCAGGAGGGATGGTGTTCTGGGTTAGGTAGGTCAGTGTAGGGGTCAGGTAGGTCAGTGTAGTGGGCAGGTAGGTCAGTGTAGTGGGCAGGTAGGTCAGTGTAGTGGGCAGGTAGGTCAGTGTAGGGGGCAGGTAGGTCAGTGTAGAGGGCAGGTAGATCAGTGCAGGGGTCAAGTAGGTCAGTGTAGTGAGTCAGGTCAGTGTAGTGGGCAGGTAGGTCAGTGCAGGGGTCAGGTAGGTCAGTGTAGTGATTAGGTAGGTCAGTGTAGGGGGGTAGGTAGGTCAGTGTAGGGGGTCAGGTAGGTCAGTGTGGGGGATAGGTAGGTCAGTGTAGTGGGCAGGTAGGGCAGTGTAGGGGCCTGGTAGGTTAGTGTAGGGGTCAGTATAGTGGTCAGGTAGGTCAGTGTAGTTGGCAGGTAGGTAAGTGTAGGGGTCAGGTAGGTCAGTGTAGTGGGCAGGTAGGTTAGTGTAGTGGGCAGGTAGGTTAGTGTAGTGGGCAGGTAGGTTAGTGTAGTGGGCAGGTAGGTCAGTGTAGTTGGCAGATAGGTAAGTGTAGGGGTCAGGTAGGTCAGTGTAGTGGGCAGGTAGGTCAGTGTAGGGGTCAGGTAGGTCAGTGTAGTGGACAGTGTAGTTGACAGGGAGGTCAGTGTAGTGGACAGCATAGTGAACAGCTAGGTCAGTGCAGGGATCAGGTTGGTCAGTATAGGTATCAGGTAGGTTAGTGTAGTAGGCAGGTTGGTCATTGTAGTGGACAGGTAGGTAAGTGTAGTGGTCAGTATAGGAATCAGGTTGGGCAGTGAAGTGGTCAGTGTAGGGGTCAGTGTAGTGGACAGGTAGGTCAATGTAGTGGCCAGTATAGTGGTTAGTGTAGAAATCGGGTAGGTCAGTGTAGTGGACAGGTAGGTCAGTGTAGTGGTCAGTATAGGAATCAGGTTTGGCAGTGTAGTGGTCAGTGTAGTGGGCAGGTAGGTCAGTGTAGTGGGCAGGTAGGTCACTGTATGGGTCAGGTAGGTCAGTGTAGTGAGCAGGTAGGTCAGTTTAGTGGGCAGGTAGGTTAGTGTAGGGGTCAGGTAGGTCAGTGTAGTGAACAAGTAGGTCAGTGTAGTGGCCAGGTAAGTCAGTGTAGGGGTCAAGTAGGTCAGTGTAGTGGATAAGTAGGTCGGTGTCGAAGTCAGGTAGGTCAGCGTAGTGGGTAGGTAGATCAGTGTAGGGGTCGGGTAGGTCAGCGTAGTGGGTAGGAAGGTCAGTGTAGTGGGCAGGTAGGTTAGTGTAGTGGACAGGTAGGGCAGTGTAGGAGTCTGGTAGGTTAGTGTAGGGGTCAGTGTAATGGACAGTTAGGTCAGTGTAGTTGGCAGGTAGGTAAGTGTAGGGGTCAGGTAGGTCAGTGTAGTGGACACTATAGTGGACAGGTAGATCAGTGTGGGGATCAGGTTGGTCAGTATAGGAATCAGGTAGGTCAGTGTAGTGGTCTGTCGAGCTTATGAGGAAACTTTTTTCCTGCATGGTATCTATGAGTAATTTTTAAAGGAGAATATCTTTAAGATACGGGATCAATCGATATGAACACATACAAAAATAGGCTATTTATTAACCAGACATGTGTTCATAGAAAAATAGTATTGGTTGACACAAACAATATTACATAAAATTAGGAATGTTAATTGAAACACCCGCTAATGGGGAGTGTTGTACTCTATAAATGACACAAAATGTATAAGACTGCTCTATAGAATCAATAACCAAATATGATGATTATACAGAATGTCTGTATTTCACACATTCAACCTTTACTATACTGCAGGCAAGTAAGTGGTCAATATCGTCAAATAGAATTAGACTTTGCTACGTAAACAGAATGGAGCTACAAAAAATATAAAAAATGTATGTTTAGAGAAAAATCTACAAGGTGTCTGTACAACAAACTCTTTTGTGAAGTCCAGGGTCACGAGCACTGGTTGTACACAAAGGGCCTGCTTCAACTTCTGGAATGCCTTCTCGGCTTCAGGATTCCATTTAACCATGCCCAACCCTCTACCCTTTGTCAAGTCGGTCAGAGGGACGGCAATGGTGGTAATGTCGGGTATGAAGCTCCTGTAATCCCCAAGAAGGCCCAAGCCTGTTTTTTATTTACCGGTTGAGGCCTCTTTTGAATTGCCTCGATCTTGTTGGTCTGCGGCTTGATCAGTCCCTGACCAATAACATACCCCAGATATTTGGCTTCCTCCGGGCCTATGGCGCACTTTTTTGGGTTGGCTGTTAGACCCGCTTCCCTAAGGGAATCTACCACAGCTTGTAACCGGGGCAGATGCGATTCCCAATCTGGGCTGTGGATGACCACATCATCCAATTAGGTGGCTGCATAGGGGCGATGTGGCCTCAACGTTTTGTCCATCATTCTCTGAAACAATGCAGGGGACCCATGCAACCCAAACGGCATTTGCTTGTACTGGAAGGACCCCTCAGGAATAGAAAAGGCCATTTTTTCCTTTGCTGACTCCATTAGGGGGATCTGCTAGTAGCCTTTAATTAGGTCTAGGCTTGTTATGTACCGGGCACCTCCCAACCTGTCTACAGGTTCGTCTACCAGCGGCATCGGATATGGGTCAAATTTAGACACGTCATTCAGCTTCCTGAAATCCTTACAGAACCTGATAGTGCCATCAGGCTTTAGGACCAGCACTATGGGGCTCGACCAGGCGCTGTGGGACTCCTCTATCACGTCCAACTCCAACATGTTTTTTATTTCCTACGCCACCACCTCCCATCTAGCCTCAGGTATCCGGTAGGGTTTTACATTTACACGGACCCCTGGTTCCGTAATTATGTCATGTTGTATTACGGTGGTCAGTCCGGGTAGGGGAGAGAAAAAGTCTCTATTTTTACTTACAAAATTCCTTTACATCATTTTGTTGCATCAGTGACAAGGACTCAGTTATGGGGACATCTGGGGGTCAGGGGTAGCCTGTCCTTTTGGGGAGTGGGCACTGCCAATAAACGCTCTCTGTCGTTCCACGGTTTTAAGAGATATCTGCTCCGGTTTCCGTTTCCCGGCCTGGTAAACTTTGTAGTTCACTTCCTTCACTCTTTCCCTAATCTCAAAGGGACCCTGCTACTTTGCTAGGAATTTACCTTCAACCGTGGTCACTAGTGCCAGCACTCTGTCTCCAGGGTTGAAAGTCCAGGTATAAACCCTTCTCTGGGCTTCCTGGGCTCACTCCATATGCTCTCGCACAAGGGGCAGGACAGCTGCGATTTGATCCTGCATCAACGAGACATGCTCTATGACGCTTCTATATGGGGTGGCCTCTCCTTCCCAAGTCTCTTTTGCGACATCTAGCAGCCCCCTGGGTTGTCTACCATACAAGAGTTCAAAGGGGGAATACCCCGTAGACGCCTGCGGAACCTCTCGTATGGCAAACATGAAGTACGGCAACAAAAAATCCCAATTTTCCCCATCTTTATCCACCACCTTTTTTAACACACTCTTGAGGGTCTTGTTAAATCTTTCCACCAGAATGTCCGTTTAAGGGTGGTAAACAGAGGTACGGAGATGGGAGATTTTGTACAACTTGCACAATTCTCTGGTCACTCTGGACATGAACTGGGTACCCTGATCCGTCAAGATTAGGGATCCCCACCCGACTAAACACCTGGACCAGCTCCTAGGTGATAGTCTTAGCGGAGGTGTTCCGCAAGGGTATGGCTTCAGGATAGCAGGTCACATAGCCCAGGATCACCAGGATGTGCTGGTGTCCCCGGGCAGATTTTACTACTGGTCTCATGAGATCCATGACAATTCACTAAAATGGCACTTCAATTATGGGAAGTGGTCACCTGACACTCAGGGCATGTTTCACAGTATTCTCTGATGTCTGCATATAGCCCAGGCCAGAAGAATCTCTGGGTTATTCTCTCCCTGGTCTTCTCCATACCCAGATGTCCCCCCATTACATGAACCACAAGCTGTTCTACTTCATCCTCCCCGTGTTTTACCCCCTGATAGGGAAAAGGCACCCCCCAATTAGGGTCTACAGGTTCCCCATCCATCACCTTCACGTTTTCTCTGGCTCTAAGGAGAGTGACATCCCGTAGTTGCTCTGTACAGAAGTCCTCTCTCTGGACCTTTAAGTCAGGTACTACACTTGGTTTACTCTCACGGTCAGGGTTAGAGACATTGTCTGGGTCATTAGCCCCCAGCTGAGAGCTATCTTCCAGCTCCTCTGTCTCCCCAGCCAGTACAGAAAAAGGGAGAGGGTCTCCTACCTCCTCGGTCCTGCCACCAGTCTACCCTTCCATTTGACGAAACGGGTCTGGCGAGAGGTCCCGTGCATCCCCAGCAGGGGGAGCTCTATCCTCCAGACTCCCAGTGCCTTCCCATAACCTCCAAATATGGGCAAAATCCCTGCCCACTAGGGCGTCATAAAGTAGTGAAGGTGCCACCCACATTGAATGAGTCACACTGCCGCAAGGGGTGTCAATCTCAACCACCGCTGTCACGAGTGTCCCTATGGATGCAAATGACCCTGACAGTGCTAGGTTGTAACCTTGCAGGATTTACACAGTTGCTTTTGACTAACGTTACCACACTACCAGAATCAAGCAGTGCAGTGACTGGTCTACCATTAACAAAAATCACACACATTTGCTCCTCCATGCGACTTAAACATGATGCTGTATATGCGACCTGTGCAAAAAGAGAAAGGCGTCTATTCACATAAGTATAATTGCATTACATGGGTTCATCATTCAGTGGACAATTGGCAGCAAAATGGCCCAATGCATGGCATCGGTAGCACTGTGTGTAATCTATACCCAGTCCTCTTACGGGCCGCACAGACCTTCCTGGCTTCTTTGGCCAGTCTCCAGGTCTAGGGTCCAGAGTCTTGTTAGTTAATACAGCAAACGTATCAGTTTTCCCCACGCCCTTGAGCGCTGGAACAGTCTTACCGGACCCGCTGGAGAGCCTTTCACCCCTGGACACACTGAAGCGGGGCACAGACGGGTTCAGCAAGTCCTCAGCAGCCAAGTATCTTTCCACAAGGTCCACCAATTGGCTTGCAGTTTTGGGGTCCCCATGGCTGACCCATTTCCTAAAAGCAGCAGAGAGCACATGGAGATACTGGTCCATGACTACACGCTCCACAATCTGGGGGCCTGGCAGCGTTTCCGGCTGCAACCAGTTCGTCGTAAGATGGACCAGGTCAAACATTTGGGAGCAAGGTGGCTTATTGATGGGGTCCACTGATGCACCCGTTGGGCCCAGACGGCCATGGTGACACCCAGGCGTGCAAGTACCTCTGCTTTTAAAGTCTCATAATCCTGGGCCTTGTCTGGTTCCAAATCAAAATAGGCCTTTTGGGGCTCACCTGTCAAAAAGGGGGCCAACAGCCCCGCCCACTGCTCCTTCGGCCACCATTCTCAAAAGTTGTGAGGTACGCCTCCACGTCATCTGCAGGTGTCATCTTCTGCAGGTGGTAACTGGCACGTATCATTGTTTGTTCCACTGTCACAGGAGGTGCGGAACCCTTCTTTAACTCCAGCAAGGCCTCCGCAAACTGGCTGAGCTGCATTGGCCTGTTGGTTGGTTTCCCACTGAGCCGCAGTGGCTTGTAGCAGGGCCTTCATCATCTCTTCCATTTTGTAAAAATGCCCACTGAACTCCACCAGATGTGGGCGATTAGCTTGTGGGGATCACCTTTCCGGAGGAACAGAGTCAGTGTGCAGGCAATTTTCCTTAGAATCTGACGGCTTGCTAAGTTTATTAATAAAATAAGATTTTCAGGTAAAACAAAACAAAACATAAAAATAAGTCCTTGCCGCCCGGCGCTAAACTAAACAATATAGTTTCCTCACTATACGGTGTGGGGCTGGCCCCCGGCACCCACAAAACATAAGCAAAAAGGCAAACCTTGTCTTTCAAAGTCCAAACAGACACAGAGCTCCCTCAGATCCCTCTCTGTTTCAGGCCAGAGCTCTAGTGAGATCTCTTCCTGGTCATTAAATGCAACTGAAGAGGGGTTTGGGTGGACCAGAAACTCTGGGCTAAAACCAGCTCTGCCACGGTGGCTGGCAAAACCCGGATCAGACTCACTTGTCCACTCCAAGTGCACGCATGCGAGGCTACAAATATCGCCCGTCCATTATCGCACCTCGCATAATGTCACAATATCTAGACATATTTCGGTAGACATGGTTAAGGGATATATGTGTCGTTCACATCAATCATTGGTTATACTCAAAATAATTCTTACCTCCTAATAGGCTTTATATAAAAATAATATACATATTCTTATTTTACACAGAGTTACTGTCAGGACACCTGGGATCAGGTGACAGATGCGCACCACTGGGGTGCGAATCGCACCTCTGAAGTGCGATGCGCACCGCTAAGGTTGCGAATTGCACAGCTAAGTTGTGGACCTATAGCTGGTGGTGAGGATGGATTTGGTTGCAACTGGATCCAGGTCGCATCCCCCGGGGTCCCCTGGCTCATGCTCAGCTGGCTACAGGTGGAAGAGAGGAAGCGGCAGCACAGGAACAGCAAGGAAAGGCAGCGTCCTAGCCAAAGGTTAGGGCCACAAGCAGACAGGGACAGATGGGAGAGCACGCCAAGGTTGGGGTATCAAGCAGACAGGAGAAACAGAGAACATGCCAAAGGTCAGGGTATCAGGCAGGCAGGGATCGTCATAAGCCAATGGTAGGTAAATGGAAATAGACTCCGTGCATCCACACACAAAGCCAAACACACACAACATTGATGGGCAAGGAGGCTTTGCAGCGCATGGTCATAAATAGTATTCCCTTAATTGGAGATTGGGGTGGAGTTCACTGAGAGGAGATTACTTAGCCCACAGGTGGTGATATGCATGGCATCTAGGCTGACACAACCAAAGAGGTAAGTAAACAGACAGGAAATGGTGTTACTATGGGTTTATGACAGTACCCCCCCTCTTATGAGGCCTCCCCCCCTCCCCCGCCTAGGCCCAGGCTTGGAAGGAAATCTCAAATGAAACCTCCTCACCAGGCGAGGCGCATATACCTCAGATGCAGGGATCCAAGACTTCTCCTCAGGACCAAACCCTTTCCAATGCACAAGGTACTGAAGAATGCCTTTACGGAGCCGAGAGTCCAGGACTAGACTAACCTCGTACTCCTGACCATCCTCCAAGACCGGAACCATGGTAGGGAGAGGACAAGAGAACGTATTGAGGACTAAATGCTTCAGAAGGGAAACATGAAATGAATTTGAAATCCTGAGGCTTTTCGGAATCTGGAGTTTAAAACAAACCGGATTCAACTTAGCAATTATAGAGTATGGACCAATGAATCTTGGGGAAGATTTCAGAGAAGGAACCCTGAGCTTGATGTTCCTGGTGGAAAGCCAGACCTTGTCTCCAATCTGCAGAGAAGGCGGTTTACGCCTATGACGGTCGGCAAAACCCTTAAACTTATTAGCCGCTGTCCAGAGGGAATCATGAACCTCACCCCAAATGGTATTGAATGATTGCTGAACAGTAGCCAAAGCTGGAATGTCTGGAGAACAGGTCATAGGAAGAGGAAGCTGAGGGTGTATTCCATAAACTGAAAAAGGGGGTCTTCTGAGAACTGGTGTTAACATGATTATTGTGTGAGGATTCTGCCCACGGGAGTAGACAGGACCAGTAATCATGATGAGCAGAGACTAAGGTGCCTAGGAAGACCTCTAACTCCTGATTAACCCTCTCAGTCTGTCCATTAGATTGAGGGGGGTAAGAAGAAGAAAAATACAAGACAATATTGAGGGACTTGCAAAGAGCTCTCCAGAAGCGGGATGTAAATTGAACCCCCCTGTCCGTAACAATATGGGAAGGAACCCCATGGAGGCGGAGGATTTGTCGAACAAAGATGGGGGCCAAAGCAGGAGCAGAAGGGAGACCAGGAAGGGGAACAAAATGAGCCATCTTGAAGAACCGATCGATTACCACCCAAATTACTGTATTCTTTTCAGATGGCGGAAGATCGGTGATGAAATCCATAGCAATGTGAGTTCAGGGCTTCTTCGGAATGGGCAAGGGCATGAGCAGACCGGCAGGAGCTTGTGTGGAAGACTTAGACTGGGCACAAACATGGCACACCTTTACGTAGCCTTTGACATCCGAATGGAGAGTAGGCCACCAGTAGTGGCGACTGATAAGCTGAAGGGATCGGAGGAACCCAGCATGACCTGACACCTTGGAATCATGTCCCCAACTAAGGATCTTAGGTCTTAGTTCCGTGGAGACAAGGTCTTGCCAGGAGGAATTTTAGACTCCAGAGTGGTGGAATGGGCAAGAATACACCAGGTCGGAATGATCGGCTCAGGTTCAGAGGAAGGCTCCTCATCCAGCGTGTCAAAAGACCTAGAGAGTGCATCAGCCCGACTGTTGCAGGAACCAGGATTGTAAGTGATCGTGAAATTGAACTGGGAAAAGATCAGACTCCACCTGGCCTGTCTAGGATTCAGTCGTTTAGCATTCTGTAAGTACTGTAAATTTTTATGATCAGTGAAGATTGCTATGGAGTGAGGGGAACCCTCCAAGAGATGACGCCATTCCTCTAACGCCAATTTAATTGCAAGAAGCTCCCAATCTGCAATAGCGTAATTTTTCTCTGCCTGAGAATTTTTTTTGGAGAAAAACGCACATAGTTGTCGTTTATTCTCAGATAATTGAAAAAGCACTGCTCCTACTCCAGTAGAGGAAGCGTCCACTTCAATAGAAAATGGGTCCCCAGGATTAGGTCTCCTCAAGAGAGGACAAGAAACAAAGGCTTGTTTCAAATCATGGAACGCAGCGACAGCTTCAGGAGGCCATTCCTTGGCATTAGCACCTTTCTTGGTCAAGGCAATAATATGCACAGCAATAGAAGAGTAGTTCTTAATAAATTGCCTATAATAATTGGAGAACCCAAGAAATCATTGTGTGGCCTTGAGGCTGGCAGGAAGAGGCCAGTTGGTACTGGCCAAGACCTTTTCGGGATCCATACGAAGACCCAAACTGGAGATAAAGCACCAGAAACAGGACCTCAGAACATTCAAAAGAACATTTCTCCAGCTTGGCATACAGGTTATTGTCCCTAAGGCGCTGGAGTACAACCCGGACATGGTTTCTGTGGACAAGCAGATTTTCCGAAAAGATTAGAATGTCATCCAGATAGATGACCACAAGGACATAACCAGATACTCATAATTCCCGTCTCTCATGTTAAACACGGTTTTTCATTTGCCACCCTCCCTTATCTGGATCAGATTGTAGGCACCCCTGAGATCCAACTTGGTAAAGATGAAGGCGCCTTTCAACCTGTCGAATAGCTCAGAGATTAGGTGTAAGGGGTATCGGTTCTTGATTGTCACCACGTTTAAACTTCTATAAGCCATGCAAGGTCTTAAGGTGCCATTCTTTTTGGCAACAAAAAGAATCCTGTTCCCGCCTATGACTAGGACTTCCGAATAAACCCTTTCTCTAGGTTTTTTTAGCGACATACTCTGACATGGCCTGGGTCTCAGGGATGAACAGAGGATAGGTACGACCCCTGGGCAGAGTCGCTCCTGGAACAAGGACAATGGCACAGTCAAAGGACCTTTAAGGAGGAAGCACCTCAGCTGATTTCTTGCAGAAGGCATCCCGGAAATCACTATATGCAGTGGGAAGGGCAGAATAAACTGACATTGTGGAAACAGCAAGTCTCTCCTTCGGGACCACCTTGAGTAGACAGGATGAAAAACAGGAGCAACCCCAAGCCAATATCTGCCTGGACGTCCAGTCAACATGTGGGGAATGGAGCTGTAACCAGGGAAGATCCAATATGATGGGGGTTGAGGCCTTAGCTAGGACAAGAAAGGATATCTCCTCCTGGTGGAGTATTCCTGACATCTTAACCAGAAAGGGTCTGGAAGCGGATAGGGCCCCCTGGAAGAACCGTACCATCGATTGCTGAGACTACCAATGTCGTAGCTAGAGGGGAAAGGGTAAGCTTCATGAAAGAAGCTGTTTTCCAGTCCATAAAATTGCCAGCAGCTCCAGAATCTAGGTATGCCAGGACCGAATGAGAATAAGCTCCGATGTGAAGGAACACTGACAGAAGGAGACGTGAAGGCTTGGTTTCTGGGTCCAATACTCCACCTTCCAGACGTATTAGACCCAAGCATTTCCTGGACGCAGCAAGTATCACGAAAATGACCTTTGCCCCCACAGTAGAGACACGGGCCTAAAGTTCTGTGCCTAGCGCGCTCTTCGGGGGATAGCCTGGTCTGGCCCAGCTGCATGGGTTCCTCAGCTGGCAGGGGATGCTCCACGGATCACACAGAGGGGATTTCAGGCTGACTAGGGACCAAGAAATGCTGGCATCTTCTTTCCAGGGTCCTCTCCTAAAAACAAATGTCAATCTGATTACACAGGGAGATCACATCGTCCAGATTCGTGGGGATGGTTCGTCCTTTATTCAATCAGAGAGGCCCTGTAAAAAGGTTGCAACCAAGGCCTCATTGTTCCAGTTCAGCTCAGCAGTCAGAATCCGAAAATGAAGAGCATACTGCCCCACAGAAGCAGACTCTTGGCGGAGGAGTAAAAGTGCGCTAGCTGCTGAAGAGACACGACCCAGTTCTTCAAAGATGTTCCGAAAGAGTTTCAAGAACCTAGACAGGCTAGAAACCACTGGGTCACTCTTCTCCCACAGAGGGGCAGCCCAAGCTAAAGCCTCACCGGACTGGAGAGAGATAATGTAGGCCACCTTAGCCCAATCTGACAGGAAGTTTTGAGGCTGGAGCTCAAAATGAATAGTGCACAGGCTGAGAAACCCCCTGCAGGCCTTAGAGTTCCCAGAGTAAAAGGACAGAGCCGGTAATTGCAACGGGTTAATGGCTGCGAGTGTGCCTGGAACCGATACAGCTGCAGGCTGCGGTTGAGGTTGTTGGACTGGAGGTCCTAGAGAGGCCTGCAGCTGGTCAAAGCGGGATGCCAAATCCTGTAAGAATCGCATCACCTGAGTCTGATTAGACTCCTGGTTTTCCAGTCTGAGGACTATGCCCTGCAGTGGATCATCTGCAGGTAGTGGCATATCAGCCGGGTCCATGGCCAATCAAACTGTCAGGACACCTGGGGTCAGGTGACAGATGCGCACCGCTGGGGTGCGAATCGCACCACTGAAGTATGAAGGGCACCACTAAGGTTGCGCAGCGCATCGCTAATGTTGTGGACTGCTGCTAATGAGCTCCAGCTGGTACTGGAAGACGGGCCACTGGAGCACTGACACTGAAACACAGGGAGCTAGTGCATTGGTTTCCCCAGGGCATGGAGTCTAAGAGCCAGTAGGTATTTGCCACAGCTGTGACGAACGCGGGTATCAGATCGCTGCCCTCCTCACCGATCGGAGACCGAGGACCCCCCTGACCCAATACCGCACTTGTCACCAACGTAACAATGCCACTCTCAGCTGCTTTCAGCACAAAGATTTCCCAGTTTGTGGGATCACCATCTAAGTGTCAGCCGCCTGAGAGCGATTGTTACCGGGCGAATTCAAACAATTAACCCTTTCACTGCCACCACTTCTGGAGTCGGCCAGAAGACCATATATTAGCAATACCAGTATTTGAGAGCAACGCCTGTACATACACTGTCACCTGCAGACAGGTATATTCAGATGCGTTATTCCAAAATACAGTAGCGCTCTTCGAAGGAACAGATTCGTAATAGCTGCGTTAAGAGCTTTAGAGACCGAATTAACACTTTTCAAAATAAGGTTTAATAAATGAAAAGGTCAAGCATTAGGTGCAGTAAAATATTTACAGAAAAATAAAAGTAAAAAGTGAGACAAATGTACAGCGAAAGAGAGCAGATTGAAAATACCTTGCCTTTTAAATGTCTTTGCCTAATCCAGTGTTTGAAGAAGATCTCCTGGTTCCCTGATGGTTGATGTTAAGGTGGAACTCTAGTCTGTCCTCAAGGTGGAATTGTAGTTGGTAGTCCCTTGGTCCTCTAGAAGAAGTTTGTGACCTAATCCGTTTCTGTAAATTTTCCGTTCCATAAAAGTTAGACGAGAGAAAGCGACATGTAAACAGAGTGAAAAATGAAAATAAAAAGACATTTATAAAATGACGTGGATTACGAACTGGAAAAGTAAATAATTTGGAATAAAACTTTTCACAATTAAGCCAGAGATTTCGAGAATTGCGTCGATAATGCTTAGACAAGGAAGCTTCTCGCGATGACATAAAACCTTATTGCGTAGACTTATATGGACAGACGTCCACTGTCACATACATGTCCGCAACGAGAGTTTATGACCATAACGATTATATACCAGAAGACCGGCTGAGGTCTTCACCACCGTCACTTTCCCAATTAACAAACTTAAGCGGGCCATTGTTAGCGAGAGTCCGCCGACTGT
>BLSH010161114.1:15095-35601 GCA_018402905.1 Glandirana rugosa | reverse complement strand
GGTCACAACGGGGTGACTTTAGGAAGACAGTTGTCTGTGACGGAGATCCAGGGGGGGTGATGAACGAACGACTTTCTGATTTCCGGAGGACCCTGATCCCACTGGTGTAAAGGTTTGACGGTAAGTCCCTGTGGGGGGGGTCGTCACTTTCACAGTGTGACGAGGCTCCCTGCAGCGCCGTTCGGCTGAGGAACGGAGCGCTCCAGTCCTCATCCCCTCACCTAATCTAGGCATACAGGGGGCCCTTATGGGCTCCCCCAGCATGGGGCCCGGTCGCCATGGCGACTCCTGCGACCCCTATCCGCCCGCCCCTGCTAACATACATGAAGCAAATGCTTTTTCTATCTAAGGCACCAAAGTTGCATATAAACCTCGCTCCACTCTCAAGCACGGCCACCCACCGACTGCGAGTGACATTTCTTTAATAGGTAAAGGATGGGGCCACCCCGTGATGTCACATGGCGTCGCCCCCTTATGACATCACTGACTGGTGCATGCTGGGGGGGGTGTCCCTGAATGGCAGTTTGGAAATGTGGTCACCCTAGTCCCAGGAGGCCTTTAGTCTTTCAGCAAGCAAGTAGTGGGGGGGACCTAGAGGCAGTGTCTGTTGACAGAAGGATTTCAGTGGGGCAACACTGGGTCCGGTGGCTGGGTGAGTATCCTTACTGTGCCTACAACACCACCAGGTATGCAGGGGGTATAGAAAAAAAAAAAAAGGAAGGAAGGGAGGGATTAGCTGAAGGTCCTCTTTAAGTTCTGCCTTTCTGAGAGATGAAACTTGCACAGGGCTAAGCATGCTCCCACTCTTGTGTGACTATACTAAGGCCTGAGGATTGCCATCTCAGATACCTGAACTGTGGACAGGGGAGTGTCACACAAGCCCCATATCCAGAAGCATTGGGTATTTCTTTTTGGCACTCAGTAGTAGAACAAGGCAGCAGGGGACTGTCATACAGGAACAGAAAATATCATATGGTGTCTGCTACTAATTCCATTGGATAAGTAAATGTGTGAAAGCACAAATTTACTAATGGTAAACTTTCTTTATACATGCATTATAATTTTACTATAGTTCTTGTATAGATTCCTTTTAGACCAGGACCCTTCTCTTGTTTTTTTTTTATCTGTAGTATTGAAATCACACAACCACAATCTTCCTCCTTCCTTTCTGTACTCAAGCAAGGTTGTTTCTTCAGCTGCACCTATCATTACAATCAGAATTCCCATGAAACATTGAGGTACATAGCAGCACTACAAATCATATATTTATTTTGAGTAAGAAAATATATTTTTCTTATTTTAAGCAAACTGTACTGAAAAAAATCAGATCTCTTCAACTGACTTGGAAGGTTGCCTATGCGGGGGAGCGGCAGGTGCTAAAAGCCAATGCGGAAAGAAGGGGCTGGGCCTATGAGTGGCTGTGATTGGCTTATCAATTACCCCTTTCCCCAGCATAAACAGTGGGGTTGATTTACTAAAACTGGAGAGTGCAAAATCTGGTAGAGTTCTGCATAAAAACCAATCAGCTTTCAGGTTTTTTGTCAAAGCTTAATTGAACAGGTTGAAGCTATAAGCTGATTAACTACAATGCACAGCTGCACCAGATTTTTCACTCTCTAGTTTTAGCAAATAAACCCCAGTGTTTCTTCTGCAGCTGCCTGTGACAAATACAGCTGCAGTGGAGACACTGAAGAGGGAGTGGAACGGAATTTCCCCACATTGATTGTGCAATGTGTGAGGGCACAGTGGGCACCACATCGCTTGGGGCCCGTGAGAACGCACACATTGCACACATGAATGATACACCACTGGGTCGATTCAGCCCAGGGATATCCCCAAGTACACTGGTTTTCAAATATTAGACTATGCCTTGATTTTGTCAGTCTCTCTCAAAAGTCTCTCATGGTTCTCTTCAAAATCACAGACTGTGCTGGGTGGATTTCTGCAGGGCTCTAGCTCTTGGCAATTAAAGTGGTTGTAAAGGTTCGCGTTTTAAAAAAAAATAACAAAAATGTCATACTTGCCTCCTCTGTGCAAGGCTTTTGCACAGAATGGCCCCGATCCTCCTCTTCTGGGGTCCCTCAGTGGCGCTCCTGGCTCCTCCCCACTTTGAGTGCCCCGTTGGAGAAGCGCTCCTCCTCGTGGCACCCGTGGGGGCATGCTCCCTTGTCCTGCTGCTGCAGCCGTTGACACAGACAACAGGACTCAGTCCCACCCCCCGGCTCCCGCATCATTGGATTTGATTGACAGCAGCGGGAGCCAGTGACTGCACTGCTATCAATCTATCCAATCAGGACCCAAGTCACTGGCTGGAGCGGGTGTGCTCGTCCCCGGCGCAGGAAATATCAGGCTCAGGTAAGTATTAGCGGGGCTCTGGGGAGCTGGCGCATCACAGGAGGTTTTTCACCTTAATGCATAGAATGCATTAAGGTGAAAAACCTTGAGACTTTACAACCCCTTTAAGTTTCAAGTGGTATGTCATTATAACTTCCCACTCAACTATACCTCACCAAATGTCCATATGTGGGAAACAGCTGCAGATTTGCTTTCTTTAGGCCTTACACTCTTTTCTCCAACACCCAACACATTCATGAGTTCCTTCCAGGAGGGGAGATCCATGCATTTTTACATTTAAAAAGCCTAGGCTTTGAAGAGGCTGACATTGTCACAGGGCAAAAACCCAGAAGGGAAGAAACAGAACAGGAATTGCTTCAGATATTTAATAGTTCTCCCAGCATGCAACAGCAAGTTTCCCAGGCCCACTGATTGGCCAGGCTACGAATCATCCTTAGCACAGAATGATGCCTCTGTAGCACATTCTGCTAGAGCAAGCTTTAAAGCATAACTCCACTTTTGTTGAGAAAAAAAACATTCCCCTCTGGGTGATCTATGTACATTGCAAGGATTATAACAAACTTTGTTGCAGATTCCTACCTTTTGTTATTCTGAAGAAATCCCTCTGTGTTTCTCTGTGCCTCTGTACTGAGTGGGTCTAATGGGAGTGGTTTCATAATTATATCTGTCAGGTGTGCAGCTGGAGAGCACTAATGAGGAAAGCTGCCGGGCATCCCTTCTGATTGAAAGTATCTCTCCAAGAATTATATTTTTGTTGCAGGGGATGCCTGAAATCTAACTTGGATCCTAGGCAGACTTCTGAGAAAATTGGTGAGCCAATCACAGAAGCGGGAAATTATGTTTCTGGGGAGTGGTCAGTACACATTCTGTGCACAGAACAACTCCAGGTAGCCATATTGCAATGCATTCTCAGATAATTACAGCGGCTGCAGATTGAAAAGGAAAGGTAATTTTTAATAACATTCAATTACAATATGACTTGTATAGCAATTATATGTGCTATATTATTTTTTCTTTATTTGCTATTTTTTTTTCACCACGAAAGTGGAGTTACCCTTTAACAATATGTGGCAGAGGTAACACTATGCTTAGAGGATCACTCCTGTTGAGGTACAGTTAGGCTAACTACAGTATAATCCCACTGCTGGCTACAGAATTCACAAATACAAGGTATTTAGCACAATACTACATTGGCAGCAGCACAATTGAGAAAATTGACAGGTAGTGTCTGAACAAGGACCTTCATGGCAGGATCACCTGGTATTCATTTATTGAAAGCTTAGATTTAAATAGTCACTGTCAGCTTGCACATACATACTGTACATACAGGGCAAAGTGACAGTGTCTCAGCAAAAAAATTACAATATACTGTATTTTGTTGAGTAACTCTATTATTAGGTAAAATAGCAAATGTGGTTAAAGTGTATGTCTGGGCCAAATAAAAAAATATGTTCTGTATAATTCTCCAATACATGTACATTTCTCCAAATGGTGTCCCTTTAGAATAGTAAGTGAGCCCCATCTGAGCCCCCCCCCCCCCCCCCGGACTACAGAACCCACCCCCTCCAAATACAACACCTTGGGATTTCAGTGCAGCTTACTACAAAATGTTAGGGACTTAATGAAATTCTGTCAGGATAACAGGTACTTTTCTATACCTGCAGCATGTTTTAAGGAAACTGTGAAGAAAACTGGCAACTGTGCATGTATTCCAGAGATGTTTTTATTTTGCCCAGGCATGCACTTTACCTCTTACAGCTTGGTGAATTGATGCCATCCTAGTCACACACTATCAGGGACATGTAGTTTGTATAAAGACTAGATGGCCATGGCACAGGGGCTGGGGTGAACAAGGATGTAATCATCCGCAACTCAAGAAGCTGGACTGGCCAGCATTGCTTTAAAATATTTAAGAGAGACATATTTGAAGAGGCTTATGTCAAGGCTCAGGTGTTACCCGCTGGAGTTAATCAGCTTCCTCTCTGAAGGTGTCCTCTCTAGTCTGTCATCGCAAGCTGATTACAAAAGCTGATACCTCACCCCTAAGGAAGGAAGAAGCACAACGAGTGCAGCCAACCATGTAACACTCTATCTAGGGTTGCCTTCTTGTCCCGTGTTAACCCATTCAATCCTGGAAAGATATGCAATATCAGGCATCATTATGTTTCCGCCATGCCATTCCAAATATGACTTACTATATCATTTCATTGCAGAAAAATGTACAGTACAATTAATAGACTTTGTTTTCTCCTTACTGTTGTCCCCGCCAAACAGAAAAGAGAAATTCTCTTATTTACACCATGAAATCTGTTGCAAGAGAAGACCTGAACCTTCGTTAAGAAAGTAGAAGCATGCAGCTGTGTGGATGAACCCTTTTGGAACCCTCTTCAAGCTCACCATTAGTGATGAACTCAGGCATGTTCAGACTGATACCTGAACCCACGTGTGCAAGCCCACTACTTATACAAGGCCTTGTAGACATGCGGCTGCTGGGCGGAAATACTCCAGCCATAGATGACTGGCCTGTACAGATGACAGCTTCCTGGCAGCATGAAGATTTCCCTAGGTAACTCCCACATGTGATGCTGAGCCTCCATGATTGAACTGAAATCCAATGAATAAAAGGGATAGTCCAGGGACAGTAAGACTGGAGACAAAAGCACTAGATCAGGGTTTCTCAACCAGGGTTCCGTGGAACCCTAGGGTTCCTCCAGAGGTCGCTAGGGGTTCCTTGAGCAATGGTCAATTTCTACCTCTCAGATAAATTCCCAATGATACTATTGATCTTTTTTAGCTATCTGTAAGGGGGTAATTCTTCCCAATGTCCAAAGTGTAAGGAGCATTCTTCCCATTGACAATCACATTATTGTATCATGAGTTGTAGATTTTTAATTTTTAGCAGGGGTTCCCCGAGACCTTGAATTATTTCAAGGGTTCCTCAGTGTTGAAAAGGTTGAGAAAGGTTGCACTAGATGTTTGATGTCCTCCAGCCAGGAAATGAGGTGGGCTGTAGCTGAACTGCTGAAGCTGTGAATGTAAACAATGAGAATCTCACAGTGTGCAGTAAAATGAGAATAAGCTATTTCAGTACGGAGAGAATACTGTACAACTGTGGACTGGAACAAGACTGAAGGTAAGGCGCTTTCCACGGCAGTTCACGTAACCCCTCTATTAAAAAGCGAGTGAGTTTTTCGGACACAGAGACTAAAGCCCTGAATGCCACACTAGCGGCTCCAGCTCTCACTCTTCACTGGGTTCTTTGAACCAGCAATCTGGGAGGAATTCGGTCAACACCACACAGGATTTAAACAGGAGTGCCCAAGGATCGCACGAAAAAGAAAAAGAAAAGACACGCCAAAAAACAAGGAGAGGGGGCAGAAAGCACAAGCGGTGCCAACAGCGACAGATATCTTCTGAGAGACTGAGCTTGGAAATAACTCTGAATGTATTAAATATCTTACAAAGACCCCTGGATACTCTGGAACAATCTCTGTTGCCCAAAGGATTGAATTTTTGCCCGGACCATCATTTCGATTAGTTTGGGACTATATTAGACATTAATAAGTTTGTACGCACTCTCACTCTGTGCCACCTATCATTGCCCTTCAGTGCCATCCATCAGTGCCAGCCATCAGTGGCAACCAGTGCCAGCCATCAGTGCCACCTCTTAGAGCCCATCAGTGCCAGCTCATCAGTGCAGTCTATCAGTGCACGTCAATCAAGGAGAAAAATTACCTGTTTCAAAAATTTATAACAAACTATGAAACTGGGTTTTTTTTTCAAAATTTTCAGTCTTTTTTCTTTTTTTTTTTAGCAAAAAATAAAAAACCAGCAGTGATTAATTACCACCAAAAGAAGCCTCTATTTGTGGGGAAAAAATTATAAAAATGTGTTGCATGACCGCCAATTGTCATTCAAAGTGCAACAGCACTGAAAGCTGATAATTGGTCTGGGCAAGAGGGGGGTTTAAGTGCCCAGTAAGCAAGTGGTTAATGATGATGAGCTGAACCTGAAGTTCACAGGAGTTACTGATTCCAACTGTATTGAATTTCTAGATGTGGTCCTTGAGGGCACAGGAAACAGTGACCTCTAAACTATTTAGGAAGTAGTCTGCGGGCAACTCTATTTTAAAGGCATATTCCCGGCATCCCAAGCATACCATCAGGTGAATCCCCATGGGACAATTCCTTAGACTGAGGCGTCTATGTAGTGAGGAATCAGACTACCAGAAAGCAGTTTTGGATATGAGGTCACGGTTTTCCAACAGAAGCTATTCTGAAGTGATTGATAGAGCCATTTCTATAGCTAATAATACCGATAGAAATAGCCTTTTGAGGGGGAAAAATGTCACAGGGATGCCATTGAGGACGGGGGTAAGAAGTCCTTTAGCACGCCAGTTTTTTCAACTCCATATAGTCTTGAGTTCACTCAGATTAAAAATATTGTGCACAAATACATGCCGGTACTGCTTAATGACTCAATCTATTCACAGATTTTGTCTAAGGGTATAAGATCTGTGTCTCGGAGAGCCCCCACCATTGGCAGAACCCTTTCTCCTAGTTTTTTCTTCAGCAGAAATCCACAACCCCACTGGCTTCAGTTTAAAGTCCTTGTTGTCCCCAAATCAGGAAAGGACACAGGTTACATTCCATTGCTTCAAATAAAAACTTTAAGGCTCTTTCATTCATTAATTGCAATACTAGGCATGTCATCTATGTGATCATGTGTGCAAGCTGTTCTGTATAGTATGTGGTTTGTACGGCCCGTAGGCTGAGGGATCGGCTGCATGAACACTTGTATGACATCTCTATTAATAAAGCCACTAATGTAGCGAAGCATTGGAATTTACATCATGACAAAGATGTGACCAGTCTCCATATTCAGGGAATTGAGAAAGTGGTAGTTCCAAGGAGAGGGGGTGATAGGTTTAGGTTGTTGTGCAAAAGGGAGGTACATTGGATATTTCATATGAACACTAGACAGCCCTTGGGGCTTAACTTTGAATGGGATGTTTCCCACTTCTATGAATAATAATCCAGTGTGCCTCCCTTACATACAATTTAGTACTCCCATTTATGCTCTCAACCGTTAAATGGTTATCATATCTGTCCCCGATAATTATCCTGTTGCCCATATGTGTTGATAAATGTATTGATAACATTAGGGGGGTTGTTAGAAGTATGGTGCCGTGCAGTGCCCTGCTTGTCAAATTGAATATTTGATCTACTTTATCTAGACACTTTCTTCATCCAACCGGTTAGGAAACGTCAGTTTAAATGATTTCATAGTAGCCATGTGGAAACAGATGCATTTTGTGTCAAGATTGCATGTTTAAATTGGTACGGTGATCTGTTTATCATCACTATTTTTGAGAGATAGAAATATACCAACTAGAATATTAAAAATATCAAGTGTATACCTGTGCCTTGCCTACATGACTCTATGCGTGTATGTGTGCATTTTTTTTGCAGCATACTGACACCATGAAGATAAGTTCTCTCCTTTGTTTTCGGGGGGGATTTTTTGAGGGGGTGTTTAACTTTGGAATCAATCTGTATGATTTTATATATACATATATTAACAATTATTTTTCTTTTTGTTTCATTTAGTCATAATTGTAAAATTGGACTAGGGGCGTTTATTCGATGGAGGAGCATTCAAGTGGTTTAATTTCCTCTCGGATGCGTTGTCTTGTTTAATTGTGGTTTATCTTTATATCAAGATGCAATAGTGGGTAATTAACTAGTTTGGCTATGTTCTTCAATCTCTTAATCTCCCATGTTTGTGGCTGTCGCTGGTATGCATATGCTGGGACTAGTAGTTCACCTGTTGTGCCATTCACTATTTTATTAATAAAGGAGATCGTGTTTTAGAGTGCGGCCACTCAGCCTTCATTTATCTTGTTTATGGCTCATTGTAAACAAAGCCAGCACCCAACGCCTTGCAGATACAGCTGATTCCCATGGAGGGGTGATTATCCTTGAGTGGTGGTTTTTCATTTTCAAGACTGAAGGTACAGCTGGAATTCAGCATTTAGTACTGCACAGTCACCTGCAATTGTTCCTAAAATTTCAGTTGACAGCTGGGTGTCATGTGACCACTTTACAGGTGAACTCCAATGTCATAGATATGAGTAATCAGTAACACCCTCACATAACTTACATTCTATTTCTCAGGCAGCAATAAAATGTGTATCAGCCAACACACACCTCTGGCACTTCTAATTAGAGATTGCGTATATCATCCTGTTGTCTTGATAAAACAATATTGCCACGTGTTTAAGGCAAGTGATGTGTCAGGATTTCAGTGGTAAAAATAGCACTGGAACTAGTTATATTTTCTATATGAGTATTTACATAAAATCCCAAACTTTCTGTATACAGGCGGTCCCCTAGTTAAACATCTGACTTACAAACGGAGGGAGACAACAGGAAGTGAGAGGAAATTGACCCCTAGGAAGGGAAATTCACTCCTGTAAGAGTTATTATGGATAAAAAGGGGTCTCCACTGATGCTTTATCACCAAGGTTTGTTTCCACAGCAACCCAAAATTTTCAAAATCTGATTATCATTGGCACAGGAAGTGAAGTGAAATCTTTTGAACAGGGGCTCAGACAGCAGAACAAACATTACAGGGATGTTACCCCTTCCCTATGCTATCCAAAAAGCTTAAAAATAGTTCTTTTGCATGGAGCTACACTTGGGCTGAGCTATTTTTTTTTCCTGCAACCACAGTATCAAAATGCCTTGATGGATGGATGTCAGCCTGGAGAAGTGGGCATGCCTCCCCTTTGCATGCAAACTGCTCTATGTAATAATGCACACATGTGATGCTGAGCCACCATTTTTGACAGAACTGAAATCCAATGACTGGAAGGGGTGGACCAGGTACAGTAAGGTTTGGGAGGAAAGAGATGGATGATGATGGACATCCTACAGCCATTACACGAGGAAGCTCTATTTTACTTTCTGCAGCTTCTAATGCACACTGTGAGAATTGTGCAATTAAATGAAACCAAGCAATTTTAGCACAAGAGATGCGTCTGTACAACAGTGCAAGACTGAAGGTAAAGTTGGAGTTAGCTTTAAAGAGATCTGATATTCTGGTTGTTAGATGGTACACAATATGCCCTATTTCTTTATACAGTAAGTCTCTATAATTTGGATTTTGTTACATAGTCAGATTGCTTATACTTAGATGCATACAATTAATAGGAGTTATGAAACATAATATTTAGAGTATGTTTCTCAGGCATAATTCGGGAATTTGGGCTCTTATAACAACATCTCTGCTCAAAAATACCGGTACTTGTCAGTTCTTCTTATAGCAACCCTGTTAGAAAAATATAACTGCCCACAAAGCTCTTCTAGCAAAAGAAAAGAGTAAATGCTTACTTCTCCCACTGCCATCCTACCAGGTTTTATCTTTTTATTCACAAATCTGCACTAGGAATATAAAGCATTACATTTAATTGGCTAATATGAAAACTGACACAGGTAAATTTTCTACCAGTATTTAAAGATCAGCCACAGCATTTTTTTGGCAGGACATCGCAAAACAGTGCAGTTCAAACAACTGTCAGTCTAAGAATTTTTAGAACAAAAAAAAAACCTTTTTTTTCAATTTCAATCATTGAGCGGTTAATAACAGAGAGACTCGACAAAACTACCCTTTTTAGTAAATAAAGAAGTTTTAAAGTGAGTGAAAATGTAAATTCTTACTGATCTGACAAGTGAAATAGGACATTCCAGCCATGAGAAAGATGGCCCAGATTTCTCTTCTCACGTTGCGTACAATGGACTTACTGTTTCCTTGTTCACTTTGTATCTTCTACTGTATCAGTTATTTTCCTGGAGCTCTGTCATTAGTGTTGTGTTTCCTGCTTGTGATACAAAGATGCATTTATTATACAGTGCAAAAATATTCCATGTATGTCTTTGTGCCTTTAATTTTGTGTCTTTTTTTGCCAGGAGAAAAAGAGCTTATAACTGTTTGGCCTTGTTCATCTTTTCCCTGAAATCCATTAGCTACTTTTTTCATGTATTATACTTTACAACATCTCACCTGGCCCTGAGCAAAATTTAGAGAAACCGTGTCTTCCTTCCCGTATCCTCCATTTCCTAAACATGAAAACTTGGGCAAAGAAAATTTTCCACCAAAAAACAGAGGTACCTTTTAAAGATTGCTTCATCTTCTTGCTGAAGTGTCACGTGGGTCTTCCTTTATAAGGTGGGTGAAGCTCAGGCTTTGGACCCTTGTGGATCCATGTGTATTTGTTTTCTCCCCAATGGAAGATCATCTCTAATATCTATTCAAAAGGGAGAATGGAAGAAGGTATGGCGAACAGGAGAACCTGGGACAGTATCCTGCCAAAATACAGAGGTTGGTGTTTCCCCTAGTCCCAGGACTGCCAACCTCCTGAAGTGAAATTACTGACCCAACAAAAAAAATTACTAACAGAGCCAAATTTTCACTGACAATTCAAAAAGCTAGCCAAAATGGCAGTTTTTGGTGCAAATATCAATATTTAAGCTACACACATGTAGCTAGTGCAATTAGCAATTGCTTAAAGTATAACAAAAGGCAAAAAACATATTTCTCCTTTTACACGAAGGTGAGGTTAATGTAACTCAGCACAGAGTTTCACCTTACATCGTAGTGTGCAGGGTTCCCTTTTTCAATGCAAGGGGAATACTGCAGACCCTAATGTAAAAGGGAACACTGCGGACTCTGATTTAAAGGAAAACTCAGAGGACTCTGATGTAAGGGGGAATGCTGTGGAGTGTGTAATAGGGAACTCTGATGTAAAATGGTCACCAGAGCCCCCCTTACATCAGAGTCTGCAGTGTTTGCCTTTACATCAGAGTTCCCACTTACATCAGGGTCTGCAGCATTGCCCATTTCATCAGAATTCCCTTTTACATCAGGATTCACAGAGTTCTCCCTTGCACTTGTAGCGGTACCCCCGTAGGGGCTGCTGGTAACTGTAGTCCATCTGTCGCCCAGCCAGGCACACAATTTCCATTCACTCTCAGACAGAAAACAGTCCATGCACTTTGTTTTATATTTTTATTGAGGGGATTGAACTTGGATGGGGATGGGGTATTCACGAGATGCCCAACTGATTGCAGAAAAATATAAGGGACCAACTATATACACTGCTGGTATATGCAACTCCAGTCTTACATTCCAGCACTTCCATTTCTCGCAGACTATCTCTCCTCAACACCTCCAGCACTTCACTTGCTTGCAACTAGACCTGACACTGACTCCACCAGGCCTAAGGTGAATCCCCTTTGCAGGCAGGGACCACGGACACCTTTAGTGTAGCAAAATTGTAGACAGTCCCAGTGCTAGCAGCCCACGTGGCTACTGAGCCCAGTACCACATCTTCAGGCCCTGCCAGCCCTCCTGGCTGCAGTTGCCTCTCTCTACTGCCCGTGCCATCACAGTCCACTCCTCTGGTACTGCACTCTCCCAGTCCTCGCAGGCGTGCCTCCCCAGTCCTCTTCTGACTGTGTGTCACTTACTAGCCCTCTAGGCTGCAACCTGTTGTTCCTCCCTGGAGACTTTGCCTGGCAGTACTCTTCTCCCGCTGTCCTCTCTCTTGCTCTTCCTGTGCCTCCTGTCCAGGACACATGTTCTCAGAGGGCCCTGTCTGCACCCGAGCCGTGGCCCAATGTCACCCCCCCCAGACTGGGGAGCTCCCTCCAAAGGACATGACAGCCTAGCACCCCATCTCCAGCTTCCACCCCAACAACTCCTCCCCAGCTGGGCTGACCCTGTGTATTTAAGGAGCGCTGCCCCCTGCCAAACCAAGCTGAGGATTGGTCAGGGCTCCTCAGAATACCCCAGGCAGCTCCACCTATCCTCTCCTCCTTCCTTTCCAAAAGACACCAGAACATTCTGTAAGATGTGGGAGGTCTTGGTGATGCTGCCTGTGAGTCACCCAGCTCTGCTCTGAGTCACTCCCAACCCAGATCAAAACATACACTAAGGTAAGGTGGGTTTACTGATATGAGGGGAAACATGTATATCAGTGTTCCCCCTTAACTTAGTGTATTCACTCCCTCTTTACATCAGTGCCCCCCCCCCCTTCCACAGACTTTGTGTGGCCTGGCTGGAGTCTGGAGCTGTCATTCACCTCCATTGTTTGCTCAAGTGCAGGACAGTCAGACACTGTCTTCCGGGCAGCTTGGCGGCACCTCTGGTTTGATCCTCATTACTACCTCTTTTCCTCCAGACCACCAATCCTCCAGTGAGAGTCCCTGCAACTTCTCTTCCAGTCCAGAAATTCATTGAAAGGCTCCAAGTGGCCACATGACATCACTGCACGCCTGTCTCCCTTCTGAGCTCTGAATGCACAGTTCTGAAGCTGGCCTGTTGTCATATTTTTTACGGGAAGCTGCTCCCATAACTGACTTTTACGGACAGTTTGTCATTTGGCTGAATTTTACAAACCATCCATAAATATACGCGTAGTTGGTAACTCTGCCTAGTTTTCCGACTGGGGAGCAGCAGTCAGCACAGTGTAAGGAGACCACAAAGCAAACATGTGGACCAGGTGTGTGTGTGTGAGTGCCCCCTTGGAAGAAGGGGTTACATAGTTACATGTGCAGGCCAGGTGGGTGGGAAGACTAGGCCTCAGGCTCTTATCCAGGCATGGGACAGTAAGTGTTTGCAGGGCCATCGTGAACGCAGAGCAAATTGGTCGGCTGCCCTGAGCCTTTGATCTTTGTTGGGGGGCCCAAAACAGCTGCTGCTTGACCTCGCGAATTGAGGCCCCGATGATACCATTGCAGAGCGCACGCTGCAAGGAGGACACGGTAGGCAGGTGGTATTCCATAGCCAGTCAGCCTGTTTGCTCGAGAGAGAGCGGCTGCAGTAAAAGCAGGAATCCGAGTGGGAGCCCTGCCCCCGGACCTCTGTATGCCCCAGCGAGTAAAGAGGGAGTGAAGCCGGAAGCCCCACCGACACTCTGACCCCGCCCCATGCAGCCTGTATATTCGGGAGGAAGCAGCTGTAGAGAGTGCAGAGATTGGAGTGGGAGCACCACCCCCTGGACCTCTGAAAGTGTATGGTGAGCCGGGCTGGCCAGGTATGTCCTTACTGCTATAGAAGTGGGGTATCTGACTGCTATCCTAAACTCTGAGTTGTGTTATTCTTAACAAAGTTCACACAGCTTCTGTTAATGCATTCGTGAGGTGGAAGAGAGAAACCCTGTGTATCACTCGTGCTCCCCTCCACAACCCCACTCACCCACTCGGCCGGTTGCTGGAGCAGAAATTGTCTTTCCTTAGGAATGCACTATGCCCCGACAGCGGATACTTTTGTGGGTCCATGCGGGACCCTCCTATTCTCTTGGTCCCGCGGGTCCATGTATCCACATAAGAGCAGAGAAGGTTTTGTGGTGTAATAAGGTAATAAGCAAGGGAAAAAGGCAAGGTAGACTTACATAAACCGTATAAGAAGTCAGACTCAGGAAAACCAGGAAGTCCGTTCCCTACTGCGTTCCACGCACGGTAAACCGGAAGTGCGTAATGAGGCTCTCTGGCTCCGCCTTACGCATTTCGTCATAGAGACGTCATTGGAGGCAGCCCAATCTCCTGTAGCATGTCCGCAGTCTCTGGTCATCTACTGTAGCATGTCCGAAGTCTCTGGTCATCTCCTGTACCATGTCTGCAGTCTCTGGTCATATCCTGTAGCATATCCGCAGTCTCTGGTCATCTCCTGTAGCATGTCCACAGTCTCTGGTCATCTCCTGCATTATGTCCGCAGTCTCTGACCCTCTCCTGTAGCATGTCCGCAGTCTCTGGTCATCTGCTGTAGCATGTCTGCAGCCTCTGGTCATATACCTTAGATTGTAAGCTCCTTGAGGGTAAGGACTGATGTGAATGCACAATGTATATGTAAAGCGTTGTGTAAATTGACGGTGCTATATAAGTACCTAAAATAAATACAGATAAAATATCCTGTAGCATATCCGCAGTCTCTAACCATCTTCTGTAGCATGTACACAGTCTCTGGACATCTCCTGTAGCATGTCCACACTCTCTGGTCATCTCCTGTAGCATGTCCGCAGTTTCTGGTCATATCCTGTAGCATGTCCGCAGTCTCACACCATCTCCTGTAGCATGTCCGTGGTCTCTGGTCATCTCCTGTAGCATGTCCGCAGTCTCTGGTCATCTCCTGTAGCATGTCTGCAGTCTCTGGTCATCCCTTGTAGCATGTCTGCAGTCTCTGCTCATCCCTTGTAGCATGTCTGCAGTCTCTGCTCATCCCTTGTAGCATGTCTGCAGTCTCTGCTCATCTCCTGTAGCATGTCCGTAGTCTCTGGTCATCTCCTGCATTATGTCTGCAGTCTCTGACCATCTCCTGTAGTATGTCTGCAGTCTCTGACAGCCTCCTTTACTATGTCAGCAGTCTCTGGTCATCTCCTGCATCTGCAGTCCTTGACCATCTCCTGTACTATGTCTGCAGTCTCTGACCTTCTCTTGTAGTATATTTGCAGTCACTAACCCTCACCTGTAGTATGTTTGCAGTCTTTGACCCTCTCCTGTAGTATGTGTATTAATGTGCCGCTTTTACTTGTTCAATTATTTGGGATTGCTCCACTGCTCAGTGAGCAGTAATGATGTGGAGTAACCTGTAGCAACCAATCAGTGAACAGTAGTGATCTGCTGTAATCTCTAGCAACCAATCAGTAAGTGGTAATGATGTGCAGTAATCTCTAGCAATCAATCGGCAAGCAGAAATTATGTGTTTTAACCTCTAGCAACTAGTCAGTGAGCAGTAATGCTGGGCTGTAAATCCTCACAACCAATTGCAATTACTGCGTGATCTGTTGCAGTAAACTACTTTTGCGCCTACCTGCTATTTCTTTGTACGTCTCAGAATAGAGGGGGCCCAATAAAATGTTTGCCTAGGGTCCAATCAATATTAAAGACAGCCCTGAGTGTTTGGGCTGAACAACGGTGATGCCCTGCAACCTGTATGTTTAGGCTGGCAACTGGCTGCCTGTGACAGCCATGTGGAAATGGTTTGGGTGCTGCCCTACAAACATACTGGTAAGTTATATACTGCTTATCTACTCTCACCTCTAGCCAGGACATGTGCATGCAGCACAGCTTGATTTGCTCCTAGGACTACCCCTTCTTCCCCCCAGTCCAAGTGCTGCTGTACAAAGGGTAACAGGAGGCTCCCTCCAGTTGTATGGGCTGAACAATCTGTCCCTGGCTGTTACATACATATTGGATATTCCTTTGTATAGAGCAATTGCAGCATGGCGCTACACTATTTTGAAGCAGATAGACCAATAAACTGTGCAAAAAGGATCTGTATTATAACCTCTCAGGTAGAAATCGCTGTCTATATGGCAGAAACTTTAAACTATGCTCTGGTACATCTGAATGCTTTCTATCATATACAGCAGCCTTTCTAAACCAGGGTTCCATGGAACCTTCGCTTTCTTCCAAAGATTGTTAGGGGTTCCGCGAGCAATGAGCATTTTGTGCCTCTTCAAAAGAGTTGTTTGTGCCTCTGACACAAATGATCTTTTGCTATCTGTAAGGGGGGCATTCTTTCCATCTATCAGTTAAAGAAGATTCTTCTCCAGGGACCCACCTACATAGGAAGACCCTTCTCTACTGTCCACTAATACTTATATAAGAAGGCCCTTCTGGTACAATAATTTTTATTGTAAAAAAAGAATAACCTCTTCACAAATGTTCACCCACACAGGGATATATTACAGTGAGTAAAGCAGTGAAGTAACTGTTATTAGTATTGACTATTCACCGGGTGACCACCTGGGATATCCCAGGGATCCATTTAAATTCCTGAGCCTAAGGGCCAGCTAACTGAGGCCTTGGATGCAGATGCAGAAGTTATCAATGGGGGAAGTTGCATGTACTGGTCCCTTAGATACCCCTGACACCTGTCGGGGCGAACATTTGGTAGAGGGATACAGAGAGGTTGTGGTGAAGCGGCAGTGGCCGCGTATTAACTGAAGGCAAGAAGGCCCTTCTCTATTGACTACCATTGTAAGGAGCATATTACTGACCAGCAATCAAGGAAGTCCCTACTTCTATGACTAGTAGTGTAAGGGGCAACTTTCCCTCAGACAGATAATAAGTGGGCATTTTTTTATCGATCATCAATTGGGGAAAATACTACAGTTCCTACTGTCTGTGTTTTGTTTTCTGTCTATTATTATTTATTTATTTTTTCATTAAATTTGTAGCACCCTGGTCTTAGGCAGGGTTGCTAACAAATTTAGTTTGCTAGGTGGTAACTAGCCTGGCTAATTGTTAGGGAGATCAACTGACCTCTCCCTGAATCTGGATTTGATGAACCTCTCTTCTGTCACTAGGTGGGGTTGTTGCCTGTGACATTAGAATGACAAGGGCATAAGGAATTCAGTCTAGGAGTGGATAGGTTCTCTCAGCCAATTAGCAGGGGTTTTCTTTGGCCCCTTGGCCTGCTGGAAGAGCCTATTTATTCGGGAGGAGTCGGGTGATTGGGGTTCTGTGCCACCTGGACAGCTGTCTGGGTGGACGTGTGTTACAAGGCTCCGGGTTGCTAGGCCAGAAGCCTGAGTCCTATCCCAGGAGAACTTGGCTGCAAGGCTGTCTGAGGCCTATACAGGTTTGAGAGAAGCAGCGCAGGGTTGGGGCTTCAGGCCGGAAGCCCATCCAAGTTGCAGAAGGTCCACTGGATGGGAAACCGAATCATTGCCAGTGGTGAGGGAGAAACTGTTGCCATAAGGGATGACCACTGCTGTCGCCAGGAGCAAGTGAGGATCAAGGCCGGAGGTAAAGGGGAAGCAGTTGCCACCAAGGGACAACCACTCCTGTTATCAGAGGCCAGTGTTTGGAAGTCTGAAGACCTACCAGAGCAGTCTTTTCACCAGCCGGAGATGGTGAAGAAGTGGGAAAGCTTAAGCAGAGTGCGAAGCCAGGGACCCAGCGGGTTAGCAGGGGTGAAGCTTGAGGATTATACAGCGGGTTAGCTGTGGAAGAGCTCAGGAGATCCAGCGGTGGATCTAGTGAGAGATCAGGAGCTCAGTTCTACAGTAGGATACTGTGAGATGTGAGAGAAGGTCTACAACGGGTTACTGTGAGTTACGTGTACAGATCTCTATTGACTGCTGAAATTTCAGTTGCCATAGGAGACAGCAGTTCTAGAAATACAGTTGCTGCATCCAGATTTAAGGCCCTCCACCTGTATAGCTGTCTCTGAAGAAACAAGAAGGAGGTACCTCTAAGTGTAAACCGTAAGAAATTTTATTAAAAAGACAGCCAATTGGCTACTCACTTGACTAAAAAAGGGTATGGCATATGGAATCAGGAGAATGCTCAACCGGTGAAGAGTATGGCATCAGTTCCCCGAGACCTAGTAAGCAGCTAGTCATCCATGCGGATGGGATCGTCAGTGGGGCCGTCCGTTCGTGGAACCGTCCGTTCCTGGAGTCGTTCGTGGATGGTAGGAATGATTGTCTCCGTGCCGGCAGCCGGGGGATACCAGAACGAGGCTTGGCTGCACTGGTCGCCCTGGGGTGATGTCATCAATAATAACCCACACTTCGAGGAAGGATGTCAGCTCTCCCTAACTCTGGAGGTCACCATTAGGCCTCTAGGGGCCGGGCACACCGCTACAAATTTATTTCAAGGGTTTCCCAAAGTTTTAAAAGTTGAAAAAGTTTGATATACAGTACTGGATAATATACTAATAGTATCCATTTCTCCAAGTTTCTATTTAAGCTCATATTTACATTTCTCTTAAGCCCAGCAGTAAAATGTCAAATATTCTGCAGGCTTCCATGGTTATGTGAAAAATATAGTACAATATAGCTGGTGTTATGGAAATTTCTGGTTGTGACTCTAAAAATAAAAGTTAGTTTTGCAATTGCAGGAACAGATCCACAGGACTCAATCTCTGTGTTTAAAATGTCCGTTCTGACAAGATTTATTGTTACATGATATTTTATGCATAGATAAGAAAGGGGTGGTGTGAATTGTTATTAGAAACTAACAAATAGAAATATATTATTAAAAGCTAGCGAATAGAATAAGTTCAAAAGTAAAACATAGAGAGGGGAGGGGGGAGTAGAGACAGAGTGAGAGCTTCTAGGAGAAAGTGTATCTGTGTGATAAGTGAAGGCCACAGAAGACATTGCAGCAGCGTGAGCAAAATGGAGTCTCTTGTGCTTAAATGAACAATACAGTGAAAGTCCATGTCACTGGAGTGCTATCAACCTATACATGGAAGTATTTCAGAAAAACAAAACAGATACACAGCACTAAGGAGACCTTTGATTGGTGTCTACAGTAATATACCTTGATACATCTCTTTTTTTCAAGCTTGAACTTTTACACTTATTTCCTGAAAATTTTAGGTGCCGCAAAAATGATTTTACATTGCCAATAAGTACACTTCAAAATAATAGCAGACGGCATTGCAATGGTTGACGTTTTCAGTGTGCTGCAAATCTATCTATACATGTTACAATCTGATTATTTTATCTGCTTTAAATGTGTTAGTTGCTTTGCAGTGCAAGAGTCAGCCTACTTGGATATAAACTGAATGGATGACATTGGTAGGCCCTCAAACTACATACCATATATACTAGACTATAAGCCGACCCGAATATAAGCCGAGGCAACAAATTTTACCACAAACACCATGGGAAAACCTATTGATTCGAGTATAAGCCTAGGGTGGGAAATGCAGCAGCTACTGGTAAATTTCAAAAACAGAAAAGGCTTCATCCTGACAGATACCCTGCAGCAGCTGGCAGAAGAGGGGAGGGGGTACCCTGTAGATCTGTGGGGACAAGGGGAGAGACCATGAAAGAGCACAGGGGGCCAGAAAAAAGTACAGGGGGCAGCAGAAAGAAGCATAGGCACACACACATATGCACACAAATTTTTTCCCCCGTTCTAGCAAATTGGATCACGCTTTGCTGGGGTTTTTTTGCCTTCCTCTGGATCAACTGTGGGTGAAGGATTGTATATGGGATTATTTGGTTATATATATATATATATATATATATATATATATATATATATATATATGTATGTATGTATGTATGTATATATATATATTTTTTTTTTGTTTTTTTTTTTGTTTTTTTGGTTGAACTAGATGGACTTGTGTCTATAAACACAAGACACACATATACACACATATATATACACGCACATATATATGCACGCACACACACACACACACGCATGCACACACAAACACAAATGCACACACACATACATGCACTCACACACACACATATATACATGTAGAATTCCAGAAAGCCTTCTAAAAAAATGGCATTACCTTCTTCTCTTCCCTGCCGGGTACTGCACTGTAGGGGGAGACAAAGAGTACAACACACACTGCTTTCAGTTTCATTAGTTACTCACTCGAGTATAAGCCGAGGGGGGGCTTTTGCAGCATAAAATATTTGCTGAAAAACTCGGCTTATTCTCGAGTATAATTAATGGTGAATCTAAAGGAGATTGCAAGCACTGTAGTATGTGTATGTGGCCATGTTAAAGGTCTCACACTGCTGTTCAGTTATTGCAATATTAGCAACAGAATGGTTTTATTGTTGGTAATTGTAATTTCTATTTTTTTTTTTACTGTAAAATACAAGATTTTATGGGCAGGTACAGGGGTTGGAAAAAATATTTAACCACTTTAAGACCGAGCCTCTTTTTGGAGTTTGGAGGTTATCAGCTAAAAACAGGTTTTTTTGCTATAAAATTACTTAGAACCCCCAAACATTATATATTTTTTTTTTCTAAGACCCTAGAGAATAAAATGGCGGCCATTGCAAAACTTTATGTCACACCGTATTTGCGCAGCGGTCTTAAAAGCGCGATTTTTTTTGAAAAAATTCAGTTTTTTGAGTTAAAAAATAAGACAACAGTAAAGTTAGGTCAATTTTTTTTCATATTGTGAAAGATAATGTTACGCCGAGTAAAATGATACCCAACATGTCATGCTTCAAAATTGCGTCCGCTCGCGGAATGGCGACAAACTTTGCAACATAAAAATCTCCGACGTTTAAAAAATTCTACAGGTTAGCATTTTTGCGTTACAGAGGAGGTCTAGGGCTAGAATTATTGCTCTCGCTCTAACGATCGCGGCG
>BLSH010161114.1:1162-15085 GCA_018402905.1 Glandirana rugosa | reverse complement strand
TATGTCGCCTTCGTTTTCTTACAATGTAGTGAAGGCGGAAGTTGGGCTTTGAACAACAGTGAAAGTGTGGACGTTTAGTATATCACAAATTGGTGAAGGCCTGGCGACATGCAGCAAACTGCCGCCATGAAACTTCACCTTATGGCAACAATACCATCGTCTATCGATGGTATTGGGGCCATAGTAAAAAAAGACGTCCGCTAAGACGCATTCTATTTTCACTAGAGGCGCCGCCTAAGCGGCGCTCTAGTGAAAATAGTCGCCGCTCTCTCCACGGGGGGGGCGGAGGGCGGCGAAAGGCCAGTAGAGGCGGCGAATGGCCTGGGCTTCAGCCGCTCACTCGGCACACGGACACTGCAGTGAGAGGACGCGATCATCTCCGCCGCTGCCGGCGGGTCCGGTAAGCGGCGGAGATGACCGGAAAGCGGCGGGAGGCGGGGGGGGCACCTCTCTCGCCGCTGATAAAAGTGATCTCGCGGCGAATCCGCCGCGGAGATCACTTTTATCTTACGCAGAATCGCCTGCAGAAAAAAATGATACCGGGGTTATGGTAGCTATCTGCTACCATAACAACGGTATTCCACTTCAAAGTACCGCCGTCAAACGACGTACAGCGGTCCGGAAGTGGTTAAACACTATATGATTTGCAGGTGTGAAAGTGACAACAAGTTTCGGGTTGAAGGCGGAAGTGATGTAACATTCTTTTGCTTCCGCTGTATGAGGAGACACCTAGCTAACAGGTGGGAAGCCTCACTTTCGTCATTCACTGCATGTAATGCTAGTAATATGGAGTCATGTCAGAGCTTACTGAGCTTCAAAGGGGGCAAATTGTTGGTGCCCGCTTAGCTAGTACCTCTGTGACTGAAGTTGCCAATTTATTTGCTGTGTTGCAAGGTATCAAAGGTTATGATGGCATATACAGTTTCCAGGAAAACATTGTCTGATGAGCATAAGCGTGACCACATGGTCAACTGACCAAAAAAGAGACAAAAGGACATTGCACAGGATTGTGACCCGGATTTTTGCATGAAGAGTGGTATCAGAATCCATTATCCACCATCCAAGACTTGTATTTGTCAATTTCCAGGAGAATTCAGTCCGTCTTGGATGCGAAAGGCGGTCCAACACCATATTAGATAACGATTTCCTTCTTTTACCATACTTGTTTCCATAATTTTGTCCAATGTATTCTAATGTAGTAGAGCTGCACGATTCTGGCCAAAATGAGAATCACGATTTTTTTGCTTAGAATAAAGATCACGATTCTTGCGGCGTAACATTTTACATATGAATAAAGGACTTTGAAGCAAAAAAAAAAAATAAATGGGCTAACAGCACTGTTTATTTTTTTAAAAGTGTAATTTTTCCAAAAAAATTGCGTTTGAAAGATCGAAAGATTGTGACATAAAATATTGCAACAACCGACATCTTATTCTCTTGGGTCTCTGATAAAAAATATATATTGTACAGGACGCCAAGGTTGGGTCCTGGATGGGTGCTATATAGCACCAATATTTGGTTTGTGGTCCCTTTTAAAGAAAGGGGGTAAGTGCTCAGGGGGTCACCCGAGAGGGGTGAGAAGTTCCGGGGATAGCAATATGACAGAGGACTGATTCGCAGTTCTCCCTGCATTGATAGAGAGGTAGTAGTGACCCAGAATTTCGGAGGCCCTGAAGTGATCTTCGGGTGGGATGGGGCCTCCACCCCTGACTACAGGGAATCCAGCGCACGCGGTTAATAGTCTCCAGGAAGCAGCTCTTAAAGAGAGGAAATGGTGTTAGCTGGTGGTGAGGAGGAGCAGGGAGGAGACACCTGTGTTTGGTGAGCTGGATGTGTGCTGGAGGCTGCTAAAAGGCCTAACAAGGATTGTGCAAAGTCCTGGGTTGAAGACCCATCGACTAACTTGTATGTGCCTTTTTACTTTTACTTACCTTGCGCTGAAGACAAACGGACTTTCTTTTTTGTTATGTTTCCATTTCTGAAATGCTGCTGGAAGCCTTGTTTTGTTTTGCTTGCTGGGAAATAAAAACCCTTTCTGTTTAAGTTTACCGGCTTTTGCACTCAATCCTGTGAAGCTAAAATCCCCCCAACTTTACAATATATAATGTTTGGAGGTTCTAAGTCATTTTCTAGCAGAAAATACTGGATTTTTATTTGTAAGCAGCAAATGACAGAAAAGATTTAGTCTTTAAATGGTTAAACTAAACTCTTCTATACATGTGAGTTCCACCCTTTTATCATTTGAAATATAGTCAACTCAAGTTAATAAAAGAAGTAAAAAGATACTCTCTGCCCAGACTCAAGTCGCTCCGACTTTAGAAAAAGATTCCTGGGGAGATTTCAGGCAACTTGCATGGACTTCTATCACCGTCAAGTCGTGCTGTGTCTCGCCCCACAATTCAGACTCCATTAACTACACTGAAAATCACGTTAATATGTGATAGAGATCGCAGGGGGGAGGGGTGAATCGAGATCGCAATTTCAATATGATTAATCGTGCAGCTCTACAATGTAGTATTAAAAACTAAGGCCTACAAAAATAATGCTAAGGTTTGCAAATGGTTTAAAGCGATATTAAGCCCAAAATGAACAATATAATATATTGTAGCTTACCAGTCATTAGATGCAGTGACTGCATTTGGTTTCTTTTTAGGCTTTTTTTCCTTTATTTCACTTTGTGATCTTACCACCTCCTGTCTTAGAGAGCCTACACTTTGGAAGAAGGAACATAGAGACAACTTTGGACAACAGGATTGTGGATCTGCAGGGCAGCATTGTTAAATGCACTAGCAGATTTAGATACTTACAACGTTAATCCAAATTCTGGCTAATACTTTTAAAGCTGAATTCCAACTTTCTTTTCACTAGAACTGAATGGAATGATCAATCCTTGCATAGATCACCCCTCTGTACCATGCTGTGCCACTTTCTGCAGCAGCTAGAGTCTGTAAAACTCCCCTTTGTAGTCTTGCAGACCCTCTACAAATTATGTAACTTCCTTCACAGCTCTGATGGTGGGTGGGATTGAATACATTCTAATTAGCATTCAATCCTGCTCAGTCTCACAGATCACAACATTATTCAAGAAGGAAATGCCTTCATACACAGCCTGTTCTGAAAGCTAGCTGTGCTGCTGCTGGGCAGGATGGAATGGATCATAATTATGGCCACTGATCAGGCTGCATTGATGGACAATGGTGAAGCTGCAGATGGGTACTGATCAGGCTGCATTGATGGGCAATGGTGAGGCTGCAGATGGGTACTGATCAGGCTGCATTGATGGGCAATGGTGAGGCTGCAGATGGGCACTAATCAGGCTGCATTGACGGGAAATAGTGAGGCTGCAGATGGGCACTGGCGAGGCTGCATTGATGGGCACTGACCCAATTTTTTGCTTCAAAGTCCTTTATTTAAATGTAAGTTTTTTTTCCTGAAACTTTCCTCTTAAAATGAAGGTGCGTGTTATACGTCGATAAATATGGTAATTCCTTTACATTTGAAGGAAACACCTTCATAAAAACCTCTCATAGCCCTTCCGCTGTAGTCTTTCAACAAGCCATTATTCTTTGGCATGTTACAAGACAGGAATGACGCAGGAGGAGGTATGACACATTTTAACTTTTCACCACCCACACGAAGGCACAGAAACACCCACAGTAACCCCAGGACCCACCCACACAACTCCCAGAACTGACACAAGTGACTCTCACAGTCTGTCCTGAAGCTACAGAGGCTCAAAGGATCATGGAACATGTAGTATGAGGTTAACTACATATAAATGGAAAAGGAAGGAAACGGGACATTTCTTACTTTTTGCTAACATACATATCCAAAAAAAATATATTAAAAAAATGTATTCATCGGTTTTTGCCGATTTATATTCTTCCTCATATTTTTGGTAAAAAACCTCACAATCTGCGTTTATTGATTGGTTTGCGCAAACATTCCTGCCTTTACAAACCATGGAAATGAATTTCTGGCATTTTTACATTTTCTTTTTTTGTACTAGTAATGGCGGCGATCTGCAATTTTTATCGGGACTTTGATATTGGGGCGGACATGTCGGACATTTGTGACACTTTTTTGGGACCAATGACATTTATACAGCGATCAGAAATGTAAATATCCACTGATTACTGTATAAATGTCATTGGCAGTGAAGGGGTTAACCTGGGGGGGGGGTGATCTAGGGGTTAACTGTGTTCCCTGGGTGTGTTCTAACTGTGAGGGGGCTGGGCTGTCAGGGGCACCAGAGATCTAACTGATCTCGAGTACAGGGATCAGTAGATCTGACATGCTGCCTGACAGTGCGGGGGACCGCCGTGTTTACATTGGCGGTTTCCCGTTTTTCTTCTCTGTCAAGCAATCGCGGCTCGCCTGTGGAGATCGAGTCCACCCGAGCCGCGGCCACAACTCTGCAGAGTTCGGTGGGCATGAGAGCGCGAGCCACCGTTTATAGACAGCGATTCGCGCTACAGAGCAACGCTGCAACAGTAAATGTACGTGAGCCGGTGGGGAACTAGTTAAGTGATACCCTTTATTGGCTAACTACCAGTAGCACAACATATTAGTCTACAAAAAGGAATTTAGAAAGTGCATATCTTTAATAACCTAAAGTGACCAAATAAATGTATCACCAGCTTTTTAGCATTCTGTTTTTTTATTTGGAAAACCGCTCCGTAACTTCTCTCAACATTATGAAAGTTCACAGTAAATTAAAGGATCAAACGGCAGCATGTCGCCACATGAATAGTTTGCATGTATGTAGTTGTCAGAATTATACCATCTTATACCAGCATGTAAGGATTTTGGCACATAATTATTTTTCTTGGGAAATAGTTCTTTTTTTGCATTACATAAACTCAAAGTAAATCATATTAGCCTGTAATGCTAAAAACAACTCTGCACCCCCACCAAAAAAAAAAATAGAAAAAAAATAACTTTGTGACAGTTAAGCATTAATACTTACCTGTTTCATTGCCTCTACCTTAAGTCTTTGTTCTCCTGCAGTTCTATGCTGGCTGAATAACATTCAGTATCTGCCAGAAACTAGTCTCCCTACTGTGTCAATCAGCTCCTATGGTTCTCTCCTTCCAGTTATGGTTGCTCTCTACAGAATCAAACCTGACGTCCAAGCTGACAGGCTCAGAGAGGCATGCTGACAGTGGAGGCATCGGGATGGGGCCCGTGGCTTGCAGTTTCTCCAGGTCTGGTTTAACACAAATATCCATCACATGAAGTAGCCATCTGCCTATAGACACAAATAAACAGGATTTTTTTTTTAAATTGTACTCAGGCTTAAAACTACTCTGTACTTTGCCAATTCATAGAAAAAATCAGTCCCACAATTTTGTTTGGTCTCACTGACCAAAAGTTGCAAATTAGTGGAAAGTGAACCAAAGCCCCACCATTTGCAGTTGAGTTAACAGTTCATAGGACATTCTGGAGGATCAGCACCCTTCACAGAGATCACACTGACTCCTTTTTAAAATAAAATGTTTTCTTTTTTTCTTAAAAAAATCAGGGATTTATTTATGCAATGGTAACATTATTGAAAGGTCCACCAGGAGCTTTTTCAATGCAGTTTTTTTTATAGCTAGGCCTTTATGTGGAATGTAGAGTGCCCTAAATATACCTGACACACGAGCATTACTAGGTGCGTTGTTCTGTATACAGAATTATGAACATTCACCTGTGCGGATTTGTGCAGGTTAAATGCACATGTTATTTTTATCTGGACATAAATTGCTTGTGTCTATCTTTATACAAATGACTGCGTGGGGATGTCAAAGGAAATGTCACAGAGGCTGTGAATGTCAACTAAAGTAAACTGCTCTTCCACGTAACTCAGTTAAACAGATTTGCTATTAGCTGCATAATACTCATGGGACTGAAAAGCAGTCTTCACACAAATAGCACTACTAATAACAGTAAAGTCTTGTGAATTTAGTTCAAAATTGTTTGTTTTACGAACATTAATTTGATTTTATAATGGTTAATGGAATCAAATTGCCTTCCATTTTTTTCTGCAGTGATACAAAAATTCAAAGGAGGAAGATGGAAATTTCTTTTCAAGCAAAGTTCTAACTGTGAATGTTTGAGTAGAATTAGATACATTGTAATTCAATAAAAAATGTTATACCGTGCTAAATGAAGAAAATAATAATGGGTGACAGCAGCGACTAACCTTGTGATATAAACATGGTAATCCTCAAATGAACAAACAAAAGTTTGCGCTACTCAATATGAAAAACGTGAGAAAAGTTGAAAAATGAAAATATCAACGCAAAATCACCCAATTCAAAAAACATTCGGATAATATAGTGAAAATCAATATCTGTGAAATTGCACAAAAATAGCAATAAAATATAATGACAATATATGTGAAAAGAAAAATAAAATAAAAATACAGTTCTAAAAAATGTATAGAAAATTAGTTCATGTGATGGACAGCTAGAAAACTCAAAGCGGGAAAATCCTTCAGGGGGGATCCACCACCAAAAAATATACATGTCCTCCTGTGACACCAATCACCCTATTATTAGGGACACTAACTGAATGGCGTGAACCATTTATTTCTAGAATGGTTAAATGGGCGTACAGATAAACCTGTAGGGTGACATGAGCAATCAAGCCTCTAGAACCCACTGATGGTCACAAAGTTCCTCCCAAGGTATCCAATTCACATCAAAAGGTCCCGATCCGCCAAGACCAAAGGGCATGTATATGGAAAGAAGCTCCAATAGTATAATATTGTATGAACTAGTAAGTTGGTAAAGCCAAATAGGTACTTAAAAGTTAAAAGAATCACAAGTGTTGTTAAAATAAGTTTGCCGCCAATCATAAAACAGAATCACCCGCACTTCCAGGGTCACGTGGGGAGTGATGATATCAGCATTACGCTCCGCCCGTCATGTTTCATCATACGTGACGTCTTCCTGGGGCACGGTATATTATATATATTATGATCTATTGTAATGAATGTTTAATACTTCTGGGATCCCATTTCAGTTGCAATTCTGGACAAAATTTTAAAGGGCAGGGTCACCTTTCACAAAAAATGAAAAGGTAAACTAACTCTAAATATCACTGTATAGTGATCTCCACTAGCTTCCAGGCCCTATGCCAAGCAGCTGCCCTGCTGCATTTTGAACACAGGAGGTCAGCCCCTCAGGACAGGCACCGTTTAAAGAATGCTTTGCATTTTCTCAATGATTGCAAGGTGGATTCTGTGGCAAGCGGCTTGCTATGGGGCACTCAGCAGTGGGGAGGAGCCAGAAGCGCTGGTTGGGGGCCCATGAAGAAGAGGTTCGGGGCTGCTCTGTGCAAAACCATTACACAGAGCAGGTAAGTATGACATGTTTGGTATTTTAAAGAAAAAAAAGGGAAAGGTTTTAAATCACTATAAGGACAGATTAGCTATGGCACCATGCAAGAGGAGAGAGATTTTGTTCTTTTCCACTTTCATTAACTTTTCTGTGTTGTATTCAGGGCTTTTTTTCTCGTAGAATAGGTGCAGGTACTTCTCCCTTCTGAGTTACCCCTTGTCTCCGCCCCATAGCTACCACCATTCTTTTTAGAGAATACAGAACCGAGTATCATATTGTGGTGCTAAGTAATTTGTATGGAATATGTTGATAGCAAGAAAAGCAGTATAATAGATCCCCTGCAATCAGCAACTATAGACCCCCCACAACAATAGATCTCTCCTGGAACAACAGACCAGCAACAACAACAGATCCCTCAGGAATAATAGACCCCTGGCAACAATAAATCCTACCAGGAATAATATACCCCCTAGCAACAATAGACCACTGCCACCAACAATATATCTCCAAGTAGACAGTATGAATAGAACCTCCAGCAGCCAGCAACAGTAGACCCATCCCTCAACAGTTGATCCTTTCCAATTGACCCCTCAGCTATGTATAGCACTACTCCCACAAGAGCCACTGGTTATATTGGGTCTCCTGCACTTACCTCAACTCTGCTCAAGGCCTCAGCCCCACTGACACCTCTAGTTACGCTACTTTGGCAGATGTAGATTAACAATTTCTCAATACCTTAGGGTCACCCTGAAATTAGACCCAAGACTTTGTGATAAACTGTTAAATGTATTAACAATTGCAGGTCAAGCAAGGCAGAGCATAACAGTGGAAAATATGACAGCATAAACCATACACTGAGATTTCTTCCAGTAATTAGGGCACCCTAACTAGACTTAAACCCAGTCTGCATAAACCGTAGCCCTCCTCATGAGCAGCGATAAGCAAGTAAAACGAAAATGACATTTTAGTCAGAAGACTTTGACTAAAACTAATTTGAAATTTTGGCATCAAGGTAACACTGCACTGCCTCATAATTATAAGTAGGGGGCATATACTAAACTGCTAAAGGAAAAAAATTAAGAAAAAGGCTTTTCTTATTTTTTGTAGCACCCTCTACCTTAGGTAGATGTTAGAGGTGATAGAATTGTTGGAGAGGTACATTTAAGCAGGCTTAGCTGTAGCTAGGCCCGTTTGTTATTATCCTGGGCAGGGTTATGGCTCAGGGAGTGGCTGGTGATTCACAGACAGTGACACCTCCTCTCTGCTTCCAGAGGGTTCTAGAATAGAGGGTGGGGAAGAAAGGTGGGGCTGCCTGGGGTGTTTGGGGAACCCTGACCAATCTCCAACCTGGATTGGCAGGGGGCAAGTCTCCTTAAATACTCAGGGTCAGCCCAGCCAGGGAGGAGAGTTTGGGTGGAAGAACTGGGAGATGGAGCACTAGTTGCGGGGACCTTTGAGGGAGCCCCCAGTCTGGGGGGGGGTGACCATGGGTCTGGAGGCTCAGGAGTGGAAGGGACGCCTCAGCACATCCAAGGGGAATCCTGACCAAGGAGCAGGAGAGAGCAATGGAGTGGTGCTGCCGTGCAAGTCTGCAGGAGGGATCCACCAGGCGTTGGAGAGTGACACACACCCAGGGATGCTGAAGAGGCACACCAGAGCAGATTGGGAAGAGAGAGACATTCTGAGAAGGGTGTGGAGTCAGCAGGGACTGTGGTGTCACTGGGCAGTGGAGTTGGGTCGCTGCAGCCAGGGGGGCTGGCAGGGCCTGAAGAGGGACTGATAATTTAAGTATAGTGAAAGAGCCCTCGCGCTACTACTTAAACAAAAGTGACTGAAGGGTCAGTTGCTGCAATACTAAGTATACCAAAACAATAATACTGGGACTAGATAGAGTAAATTCAGGTACTGCGCATACTGACAAATGAGTGAATAAAATACAAATCAAATACAAATGATAATTAAGCAGTAATATCATAAAGTATACCAATATAACTACTCAGTGTGTACAATGTGACAAAATAGTATATATAATTTCTGGCTTGATGTAGATAAGTGAAAGTGAGTTAATAGTCCAAACGCAATGAGTGTCTCTTTCAAAATATATCCTCGTGCCAGAGTGCAATGTGCTAGTGTGCATAGGTAAATGATTCCAATTTGTGGGTAATGTCCATTAAGGTAGGGATCGTTCCTCTTCGTCCTCCCACCGAATGGGAAATGTGGATATGTAGGGGACCCCCGGGCTCTCAAAACTCTTACCTTAGGTAACTTTCAAGTACGCAGTGGGTTAATCCTCCATTAATATCCCTGTCAATTTGGATGATCCTCCTCTCCTCATAGAGCGTCTCATTCGTGCCTTAGCGTTATGGGTTGCTCACTATGTGGTATGGGGTGTATCAATGGCATGGGATTCCTCCTAAGTAAGGCTGAGTATTTCAGTGCCAACTGTGCCCTCCGCTGGTTTAGCTGGATGAAGTCACGTGACGTGACGCGTAGGACGTGGCCGGATTGACACTAACACTGGAAGCACAGTGAGGAGCGGTTTTGTACCGTTTGCATGCTATTTGAGTTTACAGCTCTATTTTAACTTTATTTATGTAAGCAGCCAGTTGTCTCATAATAAATACCTTGGTTTTATAAAACTTATTACACTATGGGGCACTTTTTTCATTCTCTTATATGAAGGAGTCCAAGTCCAGCTAAACCAGCGGAGGGCACGGTTGGCACTGAAATACTCAGCCTTACTTAGGAGGAATCCCATGCCATTGATATACCACATAGTGAGCAACCGATCATGCTAAGGCACGAAGGAGATGCTCTATGAGGAGAGGAGGATCATCCAACTTGACAGGGATATTAATGGAGGATTAACCCACTGCGTACTTGAAAGTTACCTAAGGTAAGAGTTTTGAGTGCCCGGGGGTCCCCTACATATCCACATTTCCCATTCGGTGGGAGGACGAAGAGGAACGATCCCTACCTTATTGGACATTACCCACAAATTGGAATAATTTACCTATGCACACTAGCACATTGCACTCTGGCACAAGGATATATTTTGAAAGACACACTCATTGCGTTTGGACTATTAACTCACTTTCACTTATCTACATCAAGCCAGAAATTATATATACTATTTTGTCACATTGTACACACTGAGTAGTTATATTGGTATACTTTATGATATTACTGCTTAATTATCATTTGTATTTGAAGAGGGACTGACTGAGAGCAGTAGTCCACCGAGGCTAGCTAGCACACTTTTCAATATTTTTGCTACACAAGAGGGGCCCGCTGTCCCTGCCTGTAATGGGTGGTTCACTGAGGTCTGGCCAGAGCCAAAGGCAGGTCTCACTATGTGCTAGCTAGGCCGCAGAAGTGTTGTGCAGGAGAGAGGTAGATGAGTGTCTTTGAGCAAGATTGTACTGAAGGAAGAGGATTTGTCTTTGAGCAAGATTGTGCTGGAGGAAGAGAAAAGAGTATATACTGGAGTGTGTATATGTAGTCCCGTTCAAGAACTCATTGATTCACTAGGCATCCCATAATTTCCTATAACCCATCCAAGTTAAATCCCCTAATAAAATAACAAAAACACAAGTACCGGCTTGTTCTTCCTGACTCTGGATATGTGAAAAGTGTGATTGGTTGAGCAGGGTGACAGGTGAACCACAACAATCAGCAGCCTTTGCAGGGGTACCGCTACATTTGGGGGCTCATCTGGGATTCACCTGTTCACAGGAACCTGCTAGCCGTTACCCCTAGCAACCGCAGTGGACTGAGCCAGGGAACTGTATTTGTTCAAACGTTAGTGAGGATTGAAACCAGGGAAGGACTTATGTGCTCTGCCTGCTACACAGTGCCATTGCACAAGTGCCGTTGTCAATAGCAACCAGTGAGAGCCGTTGCCAATTGCTGCTCCTGTTTACCCAGTTGCCCCAATCAGCACTGGGGCAGACACTTTAACCAAGACCTTGCAATTCAGTGACTCAGTACCATGTGCTGTCACCTGTGGTACCACAGTGGGCGATCGCGCCTATGGATCACAAATATGTCCAGCGCTCTGCAAAGGCTGGGCATCTCACACTAGATTACAACTATGCTCAGCACTCTGCAAATGCGGGGCCTTCTGAACTTGTGCTCCAAACTCCTGATTTAAACAGTAAAGTGTGCCTGGAACTGCCTACTGTTGCCCGGCGTGATCGAGGAGGGTGCCTGCAGGCGAGACTGTGCGGAAAGTGTTTCCTTCAGGGAGACAGGGGCTACTAAATTTACTGTTGCCCCGGCAACCACCAAAAAAGTCAGCAGCCATCTATCTACAGTTGCTCGAGCAGTCGGTGCTGGGCAACATGCCTGGGCAAGTCCTGCTAGTCACCACATGCCTACAAACTTCAATTTTTTACACAAGGGGTTGCAGCAGCATGTCTTAGGAGGGGTCTGCTTATCAGTTAAGCTAGTGCCAGCCTGTCTGGAAACAAGGGGGTGGTGCCATGCCCTGGAAGAGACCCAACGCTTCCTGCTAGCGTCAGACACCACGAGGCAGCGGAAAATGGCAGAGGGTGGTCGATTGCTCCCAGCGCTGATATGGAGGCCAGAATTGCTGGAGAGGACGCTGGTGGACACTGGCATCCGATTGGAGCACCGTGGGGGACTCGCCCTGGGGATGGTTGATGGAACGTAGCGGCTCTGTCTTGTGTGTCTCGAGTGCCAGATGCCGACCACGGAGGTGAGCACATGGGTCCGGTGTGGCCATTGCGGTGAACCTGTCCAGCAGGAACCGCTCTACTACAATGTGGACCTGCTTACAGGACTCTGCCATCTGCAACCGTTCAAGTCCAGGAGGGCCTGAGCAGGCCCGGTGGTATCCCCAAAAGGCGGAGTGGAGTTGCGGCCCGGTGACTACCCCGCGAAGAGCGAGGATGTAGAAGGAGAGGCGTCTGTCGAGGCTCACGGCCTGGTCGGGGACTCAGTGACTGTGAGTACTGCCTTGCAGGAAATGCCAGCCGAATCCATGCCCATAGCTATCCCGGTTCAGCCAGAGTCAGTGTTGGAGGAGGGTGCGCCCTCCAGCAGGCCAGGCCTTTGCAGGTGCTACAGAGTGATGCGTGGACTTGCTACAAGGACCTTAAGAATGAGTGGAGGCTGTGGTGTGCCATCTACAAAGATCGGGTGTTGATTGTGAAGGCGGTCCAACCAAGAGTCACTCGATTGCTGTTCAGGAGGAAGAGAGAGGCTGCCTGACCCACGTTTTTACGCTTAAGGACTGTTGGGAGTTACAGCCCGCGTAAGAACGATCCACACAGGACTGATGGAGAGTAGCAGAGTGTGCTTCCTTCCTGACTTTGCAGGGACAGACTGGCCTGTTGCTCTGGGTGCCCAACGGATGAGATGTATCCCGTTGTAAGAACACTGAGAGTAATATACAGCAAAAAGAACCGGCACACTGAAGTACGATATCCAATGAGTTTATTCCATGCCCATAAAATTACAGCACACGCAGACGCATTTCGGCTTGTAGCCTTGTTCACAGCATGTTTACAAATGGCATATAACACACATATATACAAAAAGAAAGGGAAAATGGGGAGGGATCTCCCACTAATGCAAAGAAAGGATAGGTTAATTGAAATTGAGGGTGGAATGTCAAAGCAGGTGAAATCCTTTAATACAAATTCCCAAAGATCAAAGTGGTCATCCATAGACACAAAGAGAAAAAAAAAAGATAAAAAAAAATAATAAATAGATAATGGGATGGCACAAAAATGCACTGATGTTGCTGGTTAGCGATGTTTGCAAATGGCATATAACACACATATATACAAATGGAGTCTCCCAGCAAATGCAGAGAAAGGATAAGTTAAATAAAGTTGGGGGTGGAATGTCAAAGCAGGTGAAATACTTGAATACAAATACCCAAAGATCTAAATGGCCATACATAAAAGCAAAAAAAAAAAAAAAAAAAAATTGGATGGCACAAGAAAAATTGCACTGATGTTACAGGTTAGCGAAGAAAAAGATCAACATCGTATCGAAGATTCATGCCTTGGGGAATTCTGGTGCAAAGGTTATATATCCACCATACCTCATGTTTCTTTGTCAAAGGTTTTATTGAGTTAACAAAAGAGAGATATACCTCATGTTTCAACAATTTCTGATGAGTGTCCCCACCACGAGGTGGTCTCTTTATCCTCTCCAGCCCATAAAATACAAAGGAAGACAGATTCCCCGAATGGACATATTTAAAATGTTTGGACACATTAGAAAGACCCTTATCAGACTCATGTGAGGAGCCATGATAATGTTCACTAATGCGTGTCCTCAAGGGTCTTGTAGTGCATCCAACGTATTGTAACTTACAGATAGTGCATTCTATGGCATAAACAACCTGTTGTGAGCCACAATTAATATAATCCCGTATATGGAATGCTCTATTTGTAGAACAGGAGTAAACCAAACTAGGTTTCTTAAGATGCCTGTGGCAAAACCTGCAAGTGTTTAAGCCACAGGCATAAGAACCTGTTGTGTGTAACCAAGTCTTGTTAGAAGAAGTGGATGAAAAAAGGCTGGGGGAGAGAAGACCACCCAGAGTGGCGGCACGTCT
>BLSH010160959.1:810424-824221 GCA_018402905.1 Glandirana rugosa | reverse complement strand
ATTATGCCTTTGATAGTGATATCTACAATGAATACTAAGTATTAAAAAGTTTAATATTTTTATTGCATATTTAATTTAAAATATCCCATAAAATGATTTTTTTTTAAAAGCACATAATTATGGTACAAAAGTTCAAAATATATATTGAGAATTGCAGTCTAAATGTTTGTAGCACTCTACCAGTCTCATATATACATCAGAAGGTTTGGTAAGAGCAATATAACTGTATAAAAACATAACCACAACAATTTATTTATTTCAGTTTTAAAAAGTGACAAAATAAGTTATATCAAGTATGTACAATTCACTTTGCCCTTGCAGCAGACATCAGGAAGAAAGGGGGAGAGAGAAAAAAAAAATAAAACACAAAAGCCATTAATGCAAGACACACTCACAAACATCCCACCTTATTAACGCATCCTCCATTTCCTGCGCCAGACTGGAAACAAAAAGGCAGAAGCCAGAAGGGGCATTAAACAAGTCTACCCTGCCTGCGGGGAGCCCTCAAAGACACAATGCAGGGCCAACAACTAAGTACATGGGACCAAAAATATCAAGATCTAAACAAAATATTAAATATTACCAAAACATCTTTAACATCCAGTGAGGACCAATATCTTTTTACATAGATGGCTCTCTTACCCCAACTTCTAGACGTACAGTTTCTCACAAAAGTGAGTACACCCCTCACATTTTTGTAAATATTTTACTATATCTTTTCATGTGACAACACTGAAGAAATGACACTTTGCTACAATGTAAAGTAGTGAGTGTACAGCTTGTATAACAGTGTGAATTTGCTGTCTCCTCAAAATAACTCAACACACAACCATTAATGTCTAAACCACGGGCAACAAAAGTGAGTACACCCCTAAGTGAAAATGTCCAAATTGGTACCAAAGTGTCAATATTTTTTGTGGCCACCATTATTTTCCAGCACTGCCTTAACCCTCTTGGGCATGGAGTTCACCAGAAGTCCTCTTCCACTCCTCCATGATGATATAATTGAGCAGGTGGAGATTAGAGACCTTGCACTCCTCCACCTTCTGTTTGAGGATGCCCCACAGATGCTCAATAGGATTTAGGTCTGGAGACATGCTTGGCCAGTCAATCACCTTTACCCTCAGCATCTTTAGTAAGGCAGCGGTCATCATGGAGTTGTGTTTGGGGTCGTTATCATGTTGGAATACTGCCCTGCGACCCAGTCTCCGAAGGGAGGGGATCAGCCTCTGCTTCAGTATGTCACAGTACATGTTGGCACTCATGGTTCCCTCATTGAACTGTAGTCTCCAGTTCCGGCAGCACTCATGCAGCTCCAAACCATGACACTCCCACCACCATGCTTGACTATAGTCAAGACACACTTGTCTTTGTACTCCTCACCTGGTTGACGCTACACACGCTTGACACCATCTGAACCAAATAAGTTTATCTTCGTCTCATCAGACCACAGGACATGGTTCCAGTAATCAATGTCCTTAGTTTGCTTGTCTTCAACAAACTGTTTGCGGGCTTTCTTGTGCATCATCTTTAGAAGAGGCTTCCTTCTGACAGCTATGCAGACCAATGTGATGCAGTATACAGCGTATGGTCTGAGCACCGATTGGCTGACCCCCCCACCCCTCCAATCTCTGCAGCAATACTGGCAGCACTAATACGTCTATTTCCCAAAGACAACCTCTGGATATGATGCTGAGCACGTGCACTCAACTTCTTTGGTCGACCATGGCAAGGCCTGTTCTGAGTGGAACTTGTCCTGTTAAACTGCTGTATGGTCTTGGCCACTGTGCTGCAGCTCAGTTTCAGGGTGAGAGTGTGAGAGCGCTAACACCAAATTTAACACACCTGCTCCCCATTCACACCTGAGACCTTCTAACACTAATGAGTCACATGACACCAGGGATGGAAAATGGCTAATTGGGCGAATGAGAACAAGGATATATGCCCCCTGTAAATCTAGTTTGGTAAAGACTTTGGCAAAGCCAAGTATTTCTAGCATTTCAGAAATCAGGGGAAGTGGATAATGGTTTTTGATAGTGGTCTTGCTCAAATCCCTGTATTCAATGCATGGACACAAGGTGCAGTCCTTCATCACCATATTTCAAGAAAAATGGGACCTTAATTATGCCTTTGATAATGATATCTACAATGGATACTAAGTATTAAAAAGTTTAATATCTTTATTACATATTTAGTTAAAAACATCCCCTAAAATGATTTTTTTTTAAAAGCACATAATTATGGTACAAAAGTTCAAAATATATCTTGAGAACTAGTCTACATGTTTGTATCACTCTCCCGGTCTCATATACACATCCGAAGGTTTGGTAAGAGCAATATAACTGTAAAAAAAAACATAACCACAACAATTTATTTATTTCAGTTTTAATAAGTGACAAAATAAGTTATATCAAGTATGTACAATTCACTTTGCCCTTGCAGTAGACACCAGGAAGAAAGGGGGAGAGAGAAAAAAAATAAAACACAAAAGCCAATAATGCAAGATACACTCACAAACATTCAACCTTATTAACCCATCCTCCATTTTCTGCCCCAGACCGGAAACAAAAAGGCAGAAGCCAGAAGGGGCAACAACTACTTCCAGCCTGCAGGCCATTATATGATGTTCTTCACTTTGAGCGGCGATATCTGAATGGTGCCTTCAGCTACAGGCACCTTTCAGATACCGTTTTTTTAGAGCCGGCGATTCTCTGCAAGATAAAAGTGGTCTAGTGGCGGATGCACCTCAAGATCACTTTTATAGGTGGTGGGAGAGGTGCCTCCCCTCCTGCCACTTTAAAAAAATCTCCGCCACCGTCGGCAGAGATGATCGGGTCCATTCTTCCCTGCACAGGAAGCCGAGTGAGCGGAAGATGCTGCCCACTCGGCTCCATAACATTGCAGGGTGGAAGCGACGTCACAAGTCACTTCCGCCCATAGCTCCTAAAGGGGACTTTTTTTTTTTTGAACCGTCATTTTTTCTTTTTGACCCCAGATCTCATATTTAAGAGGTCCTGGCATGTTTTTTTTTCTATTACAAGGAATGCTTACATTTCTTGTAATAGGAATAAAAGTAATCAAAACGTTTTTTTTTTTTTTTTTAAAGGACAGTGTAAAATTAAAAAATAAAAAGTAAAATAAATAAGAAAAAAAAAATTAAAAAAGACGTTCATTAGAGGAGCAAAGAGTTCAAAGTTCAACAGAGACAAGGTATAGAGCAGTAATGACCACAGGACCAGTAAATGAACTGTTCATCATTTCAGGTGGCACAGCAAGAAGAGGCCCAGCTAGATACTGTGAAGGTCCCAGGTTCAGTTCCAGATCCTAATGTGGTGCTTGGAATAGACTTTCATTAGAGGAAGTGAGTCAGTCAACAGTAAGGGAATTCAAACATGCTTGGAACAAACATAGATTTATACACAGACAAAAAGTTACCTAAAAAAAATAATAGGGCTGACTGGATGGACCACGTGATCTTTTTTTGACCTAAATTGAGTGGGTTTGGCATTCCCATAGACTTGTATGGGAGTGCAAAACCGATTAGAAGTGAACAAAAACCCACGCAGACACAGACCTTTAATCTGCTACTGACTGACATGCATATAAGGGGAAAAATATGCAATTGGTAAGGCTAAATAATAAATTGTCTTGATAATATAATAGCTTTCTTTGGTTGCCAAGCTGGTTGCGTGGTAATATCAGAGTCCTGGACAGGGGCATTTTTAAGCTAAGACCCTTCTTTAAACTGAGGCGATAATATGGAGGGAGACTATAGTGTATCTATCTAACATTAAGAAAGAATTGGCTTCTTGATTCTACTTGAGCTTTTAGGTTTCTTCCATGCAATAATCAGTGTATGGGACATTTGAGTTATCTCTGTCAGTGCCCCTTATGCACACTCTGGCAATGGCACACGTGTATATTATGCCATGTGGTTTAAATGAATGATGTTTTATAATCTGGTACTGCTTACTGTACATACTTACCTCCCCTGTTCTCATGAAGTGAACATTTGAATAGACGGTATATTCAAACCAAGTAAAAAGAGGAAACCTGATGTATGAGATCCTCAACCATGTTATATAATTTTAAACTCTCTCAATTTATCAAAAAAGAAAACATCCACAGGCCATAAAACATATTTCCAAAATAATATGACATAGAAAATGACAATGTATTTAAAAACCGTGGTGTAAATGTTAAAATATCCTGCACCATGGATGCATTCACCCTTCTACAGTATAATTGGCCCTATTATGTGTATGAAAGTAAGTTAGACACCTTAGATTGTAAGCTCTTTGAGGGTAGGGACTGATGTGAATGTACAATGTATATGTAAAGCACTGCGTAAATTGACAGCGCAATATAAGTACTTGAAATAAATAAATACCACTACTACTAAGGGTAAGTTTTACAATTAGTGAGAAATTCATGTACTACAGGACATTATTTGTAGCAATGTACATATTAATTAAAAAGTCTAAATAATTTTCAAACATGTTCATAAATAAATCCTGAAGTCTGAATACACACAGTTGTGCTCATAAGTTTACATACCCTGGCAGAATTTATGATTTCTTGGCCATTTTTCAGAGAATATGAATGATAACACAAAAACTTTTCTTTCGGTCATGATTAGTGTTTGGCTGAAGCCATTTATTATCAATCAACTGTGTTAACTCTTTTTAAATCATAATGACAACAGAAACTACCCAAATGACCCTGATCAAAAGCTTGCACACCCAATTTCTTAACACCTTGTATTGCCCCCTTTAACATTAATGACAGCTTGAAGTCTTTTGTGGTATTTGGGGATGAGGCTCTTTATCTTCTCAGATGGTAAAGCTGCCCATTCCTCTTGACAAAATGCCTCCAGTTTCTGGAAATTCTTGGGCTGTCTTGCATGAACTGCATGTTTGAGATCTCTCCAGAGTGGCTCAATGATATTGAGGTCAGGAGACTGAGGTGGCCACTCCAGAACCTTCACTTTATTCTGCTGTAGCCAATGACAGGTTGACTTGGTCTTGTGTTTTGGATCATTATCAATTTGGAATGTTCAAGTACGTCCCACGCGCAGCTTCCTGGCTGATGAATGCAAATGTTCCTCCGGTATTTTTTGATAACATACTGCATTCATCTTGCCATCAAATTTGACCAAATTTCCTGTGCCTTTGTAGCTCACACATCTCCAAAACATCAGCGATCCACCTCTGAGTTTCACAGGCCTTGTTGACTCCTCTCCAAATGCAGCATTTATCGTTGTGGGCAAAAAACTAAATTTTGGTCTCATTATTCCAATTGACTTTGTGCCAGAAGGTTTGAGGCTTGTCTCTGTGCTGTTTGCTGTATTGTAAGCGGGATACTTTGTGGCATTTGTGCAGTAATGGCTTTCTTCTGGCGACTCGACCATGCAGCCCATCTTTCTTCAAGTGCCTCCTTATTGTGTATCTTGAAACAGCCACACTGCATGTTTTCAGAGAATTCTGTATTTCACCTGAAGTTATTTCTGGGTTTTTCTTTGCATCCCCGACAATTTTCCTGGCAGTTGCGGCTAAAATTTTAGTTGGTCTACCTGACCATGGTTTGGTTTCAACAGAACGCTTCATTTTCCACTTCTTAATTAGAGTTTGAACACTGCTGATTGGCATTCTCAATTCCTTTGTTATCTTTTTATATCCCTTTCCTGTTTTATGCAGTGCAACTTCCTTTTCCCGCAGATCCTTTGACAATTCTTTTGCTTTCCCCATGACTCAGAATCCAGAAACATCAGTGCAGCACTGGATGAAAGATGCAAGGGTCTATCAGGAGTCCAGAAACTCATTGACCTTTTATACACAAACACTAATTACAAGCAAACAGATCACAGGTAAGGATGGTTACCTTTAATAGCCATTCAAACCCCTTTATGTCAACTTTGTGCATGTTATCAGGCCAAAATCACCAGGGTATGTATACTTTTGATCAGGGTCATTGTGATTTAAAAAGAGTAAACACAGTTGATTGATAATAAATGGCTTCAGCCAAACACTAACCATGAGTAAAAGAAATGTTTTGTGTTATCATTCATATTCTCTGAAAAATGGCCAAGAAATCATAAATTCTGCCAGGGTATGTAAACTTATGAGCACAACTGTATACGGTATATACACAACACATACATATAGTTGTATATACCTAAACATTTAGTAATATTTCTAAATCTTTCCACATACAAGTTCTAGGTAGTAATTTCTATAATTACTCACACTAAGAGTTATTACTTCCCTTTATTGACACAAGTCCTCATATAGATACAGATCACATATTTCTTACATCAATAGCATCAAATGTAGCAATATCTGTATGATAAAAAATGATGGAATGACAGCATACTTTCAATATTGAAATTATATTTGTTGCCATAATTAAAAAACTTCTTGGCAGATATTTACCTTTGGTGAACAATGTCTTATCTCCTGTCAAGTATTTTCTTGCCCATATGCTCACAGAGTCAAACTTTATTATACAGTTGTGCTCATAAGTTTACATACCCTGGCAGAATTTCTGATGCGTTTCAACTCATAAAGAGTCTTCACCCCGAGGTAAATCGTACACTCTGAAATACATATATGTATATAAATCCCAGCAACATTCACAAAAGACATTATAAAGGAAGGGAAACAATTTCAAACCAGCTAAGTATTACAATTACCTGCAAAAAGCCTAATGATTCATAAATAAAAAAGAGAGGATGCAAATCCAAGGAAGAACCCTAGAGTGCATGCCTGCTGTGATGCAAGAGATGCTGAGCCCAGCCACACCATCAAACCAAGGGGGAATGATCACCTGAACAAAAAACACACACAATAATGTCAATATGAAGTCTGAATACAGCTAATGGCCTGTATACACGGTATAATTATCGTCCATACAATTATCCGACTGTTAGTACTCTCCATTCAACAGCTGATTTTGAATTATCGTCCAACAGAAGTTCTATGAGCAAACTAGAAAACTTTTGTCTGCCAGCAAAGCGTCGTCCAATTTTCAGCTCCTGTGTACAGAAGTTGGACAAACAAAAGTTGTAAGTACAAACATGTGTGCTCGGTATCCTGGAAGTGTTCAGTTGTGTAAACCTGAGTCCGTAATACACAATTCACATTCACCTGAACTTCCTTTATATACGCTCGTAACACGTCACTACGTTCGGCTTTGTCAAACGATAATTTGACTACCGTCAGTATGCTAGACAAAATCACGGATAGCCGATCTTGAGAAAAGTTGGACGTGTGGTCGTGCAACTATCGCATCGTGTGTATAAGGCTTAACTCTACATAATGTAAAGCGGTATTAACGCCCAAATGGGCTTACCTAGAATATACAAATGGAGAGCCTTAGCAGGTAAAGCTCATAAAACAGGTAAAAAAACACCCAAAAATTTTATTTTTTTTTCACAAAAAAGTTTTATTTATATAAATATATTGGCCAAGCCATCTACCTGTTAAAGATCAATGAAGAAAATATGTGAGGCCACCACCAATTGTCTCAAGCGCACCCAAGCATACACAACAATGGCCATAAGAGACAGGGCAGCCTCTATACAGAGTGATCCTATTAAGTCAGCAAATGCCAAATCGCCAATCAGAACAAAAAGGGTCCTCCCTAGTGCATCTCCCGCTTATACTCACTGCAGAGCCATGCATCCAAACACAGCCATCGTCACTCAACACAAGTGTGTCTTGCCTACAGTGAAGCATGGTGGTGGGAGTGTCATGGTGTGGGGTGCATGAGTGCTGCCGGCACTGGGGAGCTACAGTTCATTGAGGGAACCATGAAGGCCGACATGTACTGTGACATACTGAAGAAAAGCATGATCCCATCCCTTTGGAGACTGGGCCGCAGGGCAGTATTCCCACATGATAACGACCCCAAACACACCTCCAAGACGACCACTGCCTTGCTAAAGAAGCGGAAGGTAAAGGTGATGGACTGGCCAAGCATGTCTCCAGACCTAAACCCTACTGAGCATCTGTGGGGCATCCTCAAACGGAAGGTGGAGGAGTGCAAGGTCTCTAACATCCACCAGCTCTGTGATGTCATCATGGAGGTGTGGAAGAGGACTCCAATGGCAACCTGTGAACCTCTGGTGAACTCCATGCCCAAGAGGGTTAAGGCAGTGCTGGAAAATAATGGTGGCCAAACGAAATATTGACACTGGGCCCAATTCAGACATTATCACCTAGGGGTGTACTCACTTTTGTTGTCAGTGGTTTAGACATTAATGGCTGTGTATTGAGTTATTTTGAAGGGGCAGCAAATTTACACTGTTATACAAGCTGTACACTCACTACTTTACATTATAGCAAAGTGTCATTTCTTCAGTGTTGTCACATGAAAAGATATAATAAAATATTTACACAAATGTGAGGGGTGTACTCACTTTTGTGAGATACTGTATCTATCTATCTCAACTAAGTAAGAATATGTTCAGATAAAATAGATGAGTCCCCATCGCCAGTCCCTGTAACCGGAGGAAGAGGGAGTCGTCAAAAACAAAAACGTTATGATTAAGAATGAACAATAGGTTCTGTAATACAAACTCAAAAACAGGTTTTGGATGTTGATTACTCTGATTAAAAAGTTTTTGACAGCCTGGAGACTTTTGTTATGAGGAATCAAGCAATATAGGGATTCTACATCAATAGTCACCAAAACTGCACCTGGAGGGACTGAAGGATTTTCAGTAAACTGGAGGAAATGTAAAAAGGTCTTAAAAATCGGTCTACCCATTTACTCGCATTTTCAGTGATACTCTGGTTTCCGGATATAATAGGCCAACCAGGAGGGTGAGGTATTCATTTATGCACTTTAGGAAGGGCATAAAAGTAAGGATTTTTTGGGTGTTTATTATAAATAGACTCCCAGGTTGATTTAGGAATGAAACCCCCATTTAAAGCATCAGAGACCAAAACTTTTTATTAAATTCATCAACACAATGTAAAGAAATTGGAGAATACCAGGCCCTATTTTTCAGGATATTACATTTTTACATAATCCCCCCTGTTCATAATCATGGTGTTCCATCCTTTGTCAGCCAATTTTATTATTAAGACAGTATTATTCTGTTGATTATTTAAAGCTTTTAATTGTTCTTGATTTGGATTAGACTCCAGGTGTGTCTTAAGTGGAATGCCCTCAATTAATTTAGAAAAACACTCAAGAAATGCCACTAAATTAGGGTTTGATGAAGCAGATGGAAATTTCTGGCCATTCGTGGGTAAGATCCACTGGTAATTTGTCTGCAGCTGAATCAGAGGAAAGATCAAGTAGTTCATCCAAGTAAATTTCATCAATAAGTTTAACAGTATTGTTTTCTTCATATAGTAATGAAAGGTCTCGTAAAGCTTTAATTTGTCATATGTCAGACTTTAGGGGTGATGAATGGGATGTATTTGATGTCCAGTTATCAACAGCAGCATGGTGATAGAACTAAACCAGAATCTGTTTTATCTTCCCTATTTTTCAGCCTAAAAAATTATTGGGAAAAAAAAAAATCAGACTTACATTGGCATTCTATGACATTTAAATAATATATTAGGAAAGGCTATAATCCTATAAGCCTTAGAATAAAAAAAAATCCCTAATATTCCAAAAATATCCAATGATTTTAAAGCATAATGGGAAGAAAATCTATCTAGATCAGTGGTTCTCAACTCCAGTCCTCGGGACCCACCAACAGGCCAGATTTTAAGTATTACCTTGGGGAGATGCAGGCTAGAACACTGCAATCACTGAGCAGCAAATTGTATCACCTGTGATTTTTTTCAGTTATCCTGCAAACCTGGCCTGTTAGTGGGTCCCGAGGACCGGAGTTGAGAACCACTGATCTAGATGTTCACAGAACATGACGGTGCTGTTGATAACTGATTACAAACAGCAAATGGTTAACATTGACATTGAGATTCAAAAAGTCCGGGTTTCCATGAACTCTTTTTCATTCCCAACACAAATATGCGGAATATGAAGTCAAGTTGAAAACAGATCTTGACTTTTTTAATAAGAGAATTCTTTTTAAAAAATATAATGTTCTATTAGGGATACTTATTCTGATGACAACTGTCAAAGACAGGATTTCCTGTTTGAAGAAGCTTTTTGCCGCTTCTTGTTGGCCTATGTGACAGGAAAAAAAGGGACATCTCCCCAATAAGATGACAAAAACAATACCTGGGCTCTTAACTATTCCCTACTCTATCCAAAACTAAAAAAGTTTTAGATGTATGTCTTTTTATATGGTATTAATTTGTTAAATGAAAATGTCTCTTCAATTATTTGCCAATTTTACCAATAAACTAGCAGGGGCCTTGGAAACCAAATAACTAACCACTATGACAGTAGACTTTTTCCCCCATCAAAAAAAATCCATGCACATCTGCATGCTAAATTTAAATCATCATGCATTTAGTTAAAAAATAAACATATTGTGGTGAGAATTAAATTTACCCTTGATCTAACTTCCTTTTTTTCTGTGAGACTGGTGTGTCCTGAGAAGACAATGTCACCGATGCAAGATCTGTTGAAAATACTTTATTTTAACAGTCAAGTATATTGTCATGTGGTTCATGTGTACGTTAAAGCACATGATTTAAGCAGCTCATCTTGTGCATGTGCCACACCACATTACACGTGTCTTTTGGAAGAAAATCCTTTTCTTTCAGTATTTCAGGAGATTTTAAAAAGTTTCATGAGATCTCCAAGCGAGAAAAGTTTTTTCATCAATATGGTGGTGCAAGAAACGTATCATGTTCCTTTCTCGTACTATTCCAAATTATTAATACATTATCAAAGTCATGTGGCATTAATTATTTGGTTGTCATGGTCATCATGATACATGTATACATCATGTGTGTATAGAATAGTACTTTCACATATCGCGTCACATCAAAGTGTTTTAGTGGCATTTCAAATTCTGTTCTTGGTCAAGATTTAAAGCAAATCTACAACGAATGTAAGTATAGCTGAAGCCAGAAGGTAACTGCAGGCACCAATAATTATCACAGTGTTCCAAAGGCCCACAACCCAAAAGGCATTGTATTCTGCTTATTATGACTTCAGCAGAAACCCACTGCTTTCAAATGCCTTTTTAAATCAATTTATAGCCTTATTACAGGCATTTTTGATGTACTAAACCTCTGAACAAAATAATGTCAAGCATGTAAGCAGGTATCATTTTGTCATTATTAAAATCAATACATGTTTACCCAGTTGGGAAAACAATGAAATATACACTTTTATTCCACATTGTTTGGAATATTTGCTTTCCTCCAACTAATGGAGGCTTTATTTTTTTTATCAAATTTCATTATAGTGTGTTTAACCACTTTCCAACTGCACCATAGCCGAATGATGGCTACAGTGCGGCCAGCTAGTTCTGGGAGGGCGTACATTGATGTCCATCCGTGCCCACCCATGCCTCATCCATGCCCATCCGTGCCTCATCCATGCCACATCAGTGCTCATCCATGCACATCCATGCCTCATCCGTGCCTAATCCATGCCCCATCAGTGCTCATCTGTGCCTCATCCATGCCACATTTGTGCCCATCCATGCCTCATCCATGCCCATCCATGCCTCATAAATGTCTCATCAGTGCCCATCCATGCCACATCCATGCCTCATCTGTGCCACATCAGTGCTCATCCGTGCCTCATCCATGCCACATTAGTGCTCATCCGTGCCTCATCCATGACCATTCATGCCTCATCAGTGCTCGTCAGTGCCTCATCCATGCCTCATCCATGCCCATTCGTGCCTCATCCATGCCTCATCCATGCCACTTCAGTGCTCATCCATGCCACATCAGTGCTCATCCATGCCACATCAGTGCTTATCCGGGCCACATCCTTGCCATATCCATGCCACATCAGTGCTCATCTGTGCCTCATTCATGCCTCATCAGTTTTAAAAGGTGTGAATGCCTTAGGCAGCGCTTGTCCTCTGGTATGGATATAATAACCTGCGTGCAGGCTGCTGTTGTAGCCTAAAATTTATGGGGAGTGACGTGGTTTGTGTGAACAGTTGTGTTTTTTGTGTTCTAACAGCGCTTGCACTCTCTATTATAATATTATGCAACTTATTGTGTAAACGTGGTTACATAAATAAATAAATAAATAAATAAATAAAGTATACTTCACATCCAAATTCACATTTCTCAAATAATTGCCATGAGTAAATAAATATATAAGATAAAATAGAATAAAAAATAGTACAAATAATAAATAATATAAAGTCCAAATAAGGTGCTGTGCTCTGTGCCAAACGTTTATCTGATGTGCAGTCCGTGGTATACAATGTGAAGGTGCTGTATTCAATTCCGGTCTATCAATGCTTTAAAATTTCTTGTGTGTGGAACAGTTCTTTATGCTTTAGGTGCTCGTGCTACATTGGGGTGCTGAGTGATGAAAATAATGATGACTCAGGGTGTTGTGCCCTGCTTACCAGAATCCGTTGACCCTCCAAACCGTACGGTGTGGAGGAGTCAAATCGCGCTTTAGGTCTACAATCCGACCTTAGGATATGGTTGTCCTCTGCTTTCTCTCGCTCTCCTCTGCGTTCAATTTTCCATGCGTGGGTAAAGAAAGGAATAACTCATCGTGTATCTCTTTGAAAAATTTATTGGCCAAAACTATTCACAGTGAAAATAACATAGTATCATTCATTTGCCAAGGTCTGTGAAGTGCTCTGAGGGTTTGTGCTTGCGGTTAGTGCTATTTGCACTTCCTGCTTACAGTCCTGCTGAGCGTGGCCTCTCTCACGTTTCGTCACTTCCTGTGACGTCATCGGAGGTGTCTGCACGGTGTAAGCGCCGTTCTTTTATCTGCTTATTATTAGTTGACACCTGTGTTTGCTAGTGGGAGGTTACTCGTACCATGTGATTGAGTGGCCGGTCATGTGACCTTTCTTGCGTTTAAAACCTTACTTTATTCAAAATTTGTAAAAACTGTGAGTATATAATATAAATAGATAAAAATAGATAAAAATCAATGATTTCTCCGAGGTGCGTATATGTTATTGTGTTTATTGGACGGTGCTAGAGTATACAGATCGTATTTTGCTAAAGGTAGCTGTATTATAGGCAAGGCATTGTTTTTGTACTGGAGATGTGTGGAATATGCGGAAAATTTTGTTTTTATGTTTTTTTGTGTGTACAACATTAAAATGAATGAAAAATGAAAGGATAAAAATTTAAAAAATAAAAAAATGGAAAAATGAAAAAATTAAAAAATGAAAAAAATGGAAAAATTAAAATTAAAATGAAATAAAATAAATAAATAAAAATAAAATATAAAAAATAAAAATACAAATAAAATTAAAATAAAAATAAAAATAAAAGTAAAAAATAAAATAAAAATAAATATAAATATAAATAAAAATAAAATAAAAATAAAAATAGAAATAAAAATTAAAATAAAAATAAATATAAAAATAAAATGAAAGTAAAAAGATAAAAAATTTTAAAATTGGACTGTAAAATTCAAACTGGATTAGACTGAATAATGTAAGACGGGGATGTATCCTCCCTTTACCATACACATTTACATTTTTGTATTAAAAATTGGTAATAAAACAATTTAAGTCTATTTCCACATTCATGCCCTGAGGTTGGAGACACCCTAGGTCAAACTTAAAATGTCAGGTTAAAATTTTAAAAAATAGAAAAATGAAAGTAAAATAAAAATATAAATAAAAATAAAATTAAAAATAAAGATAAAAATAAAAATAAAATAAAAATAAATATAAATATAAATAAAAATAAAATA
>BLSH010160959.1:791324-806507 GCA_018402905.1 Glandirana rugosa | reverse complement strand
TCATCCATGTCACATCATGGCTCATCCATGCCACATTAGTGCTCATCCATGCCACATCAGTCTTATCCGTGCCACATCCATGCCACATCAGTGCTCATCTGTGCCTCATTCATGCCTCATCAGTGCTCATCTGTGCCACATCCATGCCACATTAGTGCTCATCTGTGCCACATCCATGCCACATCAGTGCTGATCCGTGCCTCATCACTGCTAATCCATGCCCACCCATGCCTCATCCGTGCCCATCCATGCTTCATCCATGCGCATCCATGCCTCATCTGTGCCCATCCATGCCTCATCAGTGTCCATCCATGCCCACCCATGCCTCATCCATGCCCATCCGTGCCTCATCCATGCCACATCAGTCTTCATCCATGCACATCCATGCCTCATCCGTGCCTAATCCATGCCCCATCAGTGCTCATCTGTGCCTCATCCATGCCACATTTGTGCCCACCCATGCCTCATCCATGCCCATACATGCCTCATAAATGTCTCATCAGTACCCATCCATGCCACGTGCATGCCTCATCTGTGTCACATCAGTGCTCATGCGTGCCTCACCCATGCCACATTAGTGCTCATCCGTGCCTCATTCATGACCATACATGCCTCATCAGTGCTCGTCAGTGCCTCATCCATGCCTCATCCGTGCCCATTCGTGCCTCATCCATGCCTCATCCATGCCACTTCAGTGCTCATCCATGCCACATCAGTGCTCATTAATGCCACATCAGTGCTTATCCAGGCCACATCCTTGCCATATCCATGCCACATCAGTGCTCATCTGTGCCTCATTCATGCCTCATCAGTGCTCATTCGTGCCACATCCATGCCACATCAGTGCTCTTCCGTGCCACATCCATGCCACATCAGTGCTCATCTGTGCTGCATCCATACCACATCAGTGCTCATCCGTGCCAAATCAGTGCTCATCTGTGTCTCATCCATGCCACATCAGTGTTCATCCGCACCACGTCAGTGATCATCCATGCCTCACCTGTGCCACATCAGTGCTCATCCGTGTCTCATTCGTTTCACATCAGTGCTCACCTGTGCCACATCAGTGCTCATCTTTGCCTCATCCATGCCATATCTGTGCTCATCCATGCCACATCCGTGCCATATCAGTGTTCATCCAGGCCACATCAGTGGCATCACAGTGCCCATCAGTGCCACTACAGTGCTCATCAGTGTCATCAGTGCCCCACAGTGCCTCACAAAAGTGTAATAGTTAGTTAGGAAATTTGATTTAATGTCCTTAGACAATTAGTAATTTATGTCCCTAGAACACCTGACGGTGCTCCCTGTATGTTGGGCCTCTGTATGTGGCCAGGCTGTGTAAAAGTCTCACACATGTGGTATTGCCATACTCAGGAGGAGTAGCAGAATGCATTTTGGGGTTTAATTTTTGCTATGTACATGCTATGTGTTAGAAATATCTTATAAATTGACAACTTTGTGTAAAAAAAAAATGCGTTTCCATTCTCTTTGCACATTTTCCACAAACTTGTGGAAAAAAATGACATGTTCAGAAGACTCGTTATGCCTCCTAGATTATGTGTTGGATTGTTTGCTTTCTAAAATGGGGTCATTTTGTGAGAGTTTCCATTGTCCTGATGCTCTAGGGCCTTAAAAAGTGTAATAGGTAGTCAAGAATATAGATGTGTAATTAATGTCCCTAGAACACCTGACAGTACTCCCTGCATGTTGCGCCTCTGTATGTAGCTAGGCTATGAAAATGTCTCACACATGTGGTATCTCCATACTCAGGAGAAGTAGCAGAATGTGTTTTGAGGTGTAGTTGCAAGTATGTATATGTATATCTATATATGTATATATCATGCGTATATGTGTATATACCAACTTCAAAAAACTCACCATGCCTCTTACTAAATACTTTGGAATGTCTACTTTCCAAAAAGGGGTCATATGGGGGATATTTGTACTGGCTTGTTAGTGTCTCAAGAAATGAGATAGGCCATCTGTACATTAGGTGTGATCAGGTGTGATTAATTTTTTTAATGATTGGCACCATAGCATGTAGACTCTATAACCTTCACAAATACCAAATAATATACACTGATTTGTGTTATGTTTACCAAAGAAATGTAGCAGTATAACTTTGCCCAAAATGTATGAAGAAAAATGACTAATTTGCAAAATTGTATAACAGAAACTAAGAAAAATGTAATTTTTAAAAAATTTCCGGTCTTTTTTTATATATAGCGTCAAAAAAAAATCAAAAGCCCAGTGGTGATTAAATACCACCAAAAGAAAACTCTATTTGTGTGAAAAAAGGACACAAATTTCATATGGGTACAGAGTTGCATGACTAAGTAAATTTCATTTAAAGTGTGAAAGCATTGAAATCTGAAAATTGGCATGGTTAGGAAGGGGGTATACTAAGGTATATTAAGTGATTAAGTAAACTATTTATAATATAAGATGAAATGAAAATTAGGGGTTGAAAAAGTATAAGCCAGTAAGCTGAGCAGCACTGAGCAGACAAGTTTCTACATGATAAAAAATATGTAAAGTGATTGTAAGGCCCATTTTTTAAATTAAAATAATAAACATGTCATATTTACCTGCTTTGTGCAATGGTATTGCATAGAGTGGACCTGAACCTCTTCTTCTTGGGTCCCCCGCCATTGCTATGGGCTCCTTCTCTACTTGGTGTGCTACCATAGGAAGTCGCTTCCTGTAGAGGCACATCTGCCAGCTTGCTCCCAAGCTAGCCTGTGTGTCTATTGAGACACACAGCGTGGCTTAGCCCTTCCCCCTGCTCTCTTCTGACAGGATTTGATTGGCAGCAGCAGTAGCCAATGGCTCCGACTGCTGCCTCTTTGAACAGAGAGAGATGGGAGAGTCACTGCAGACAGGCACAGCACTGGATCGATATTAGGTTCAGGTAACTGTATGGGGAGGGGGGGAGTAATATAAAAGCAGGGGCATTTCCAGCCTTTAGAACCAGTTTAAATACTACTCACACGTACAGTATATTTTTCTCCTGAACAAATAATATATGTTATTTATGTGAAAAACAAAAGCGTGCCAGATATGTATTTGCAGTAACAAGCCATTACATCACCCAACACGATGTCATTGCATCCTGTCAGTAAGCCTTTCAATTAGTTCAATTCAGCTTGTTTAAAGCATTATAACATTTTCCTTTAGTGCACAAAAGGTTTCTTGCCAGAAATTCCAAACAACTAAACTATTCCATATTATTTCATCAAGAGTTTGATTTATGTGCTAATAGCTCTCCAGCATAAATGATGGTTGCTTATGGGACCTCTGTTCAGATGTGTTTTAAACAAGTTTTCTGCCAGAAAGCCAAGCATTCCAGAGTAAATATAAAACATGACTGCCACTCTCATAGAGCTATTAAGTTTTCAATGTAATACATTTCTGAAACATTTATGAAGTAACATAAAAAACTGCTAGGCCACAAAGAAATCACTGGCTCCTATTTAGTCATGTATACTGTTATTGTTATTGATGTTAATGGATCTAAGCTTTACATCCTTGTGTAGCATTACATCAGGAAAAAAATCACTTTCACATGAAGGTGTTTATTAAATTCTAATAAAGGTTATAGTTTCCATCTAAAATATGGTGAAAAAGGTTATCAGCACTATTGATTTGTATGTGCATATCAAGTCTTTAGAAAAAAAGGCAAAACATGGGACAGATTAAATTAAAGTAAACATATTTTAATAATGCATTAGTACTTAAATATTACAGTAAATTGGTTCATATAGGGTTAGTAAGTGTATTCTTATTGGGCAGTTTGAATGGGGTTTAGTGGGTGGAGTGCAACCTTAACCTATATACAGTACATTTGCACTACAATCACAAATAAACATTTACTGGTCCAGTTTGAAATTCCATAAAATTGATATACTGTCATTCTATAAACTATGTATGCATCATCAACTTTTCAAACAAAAAATCTGTTTAAATGTAGAAAACAAACTTCAAATGAAAAGCTCTAACGTTTATTGCAACAAAATTGGAAAAGAACAGAATGCTGGTAAGTCCAGACCAGTATAAATAGAACTGAAATGAATGTGAGAAGGTGAAAACAAAAAACTGGTATATACAATTAAATCATGGTTCAAAATTTGGTTGTTTATGAAAAACACAACAGCATATATATTAGTTGTAGGTGCAATATGCAAATGATATTGTAGGCTCTGATAGCTCCTTTACATAATTGTGTTTTGGTCCTGTGGTTGCTTTGTACCCTAGGCCAATTTATGCTAAAGCCTGGTGCACAGGATGAGATTATCGGATGAATGATCATGCATTTTTTTTGCATGCTAGTCTCCATATCAAAAATGAAGAGTTTACTAAAGTTAAGAAAATTCTTGTATGCCAAAATAAAAATTTGGAAGTGATGTAATGTATTGTATTGTATCTGTATTGTATTTTCAGGCAAAAACTGTTCTGATTAAACAAAAATTGTACAATCTGGTATCGTACGAGGAAAATTTGTGCGCTTGCCCCATTGGATAACTTTTCAGGACCTGTCCTGATTTGCTCTCGAAAGCTGTACACTAACGATCAGATTATCATATGATTGCTTTGAAAGCTGTATTTTTCATCCAATTTTCTGATCATGTGTGCTAGGCTTTACACCTTAAAGCAGAATTTCACGCAATCAAAATTGGCTATTTTTAATCCTTACGCTGCTAGCACTAGTAAATAGATAGAAATGTATATCATATTCACTAGTTTTAAACTGTTTACATTTCTTCAGTTAATTCATGAGTCTTCAGGAGTGGAGGAGGGGTTTTCTCAGATAAACACACCTTCCTGTCTGTGTTCCTGAGCTAAGGTCAGATGGATTCCTGGAAATAAGTGCAACATGAATTATTTGCCCTTACTTAAGATGGTCATGGCCAGATATTCTAGGGGGTGTTTTTCAAAGTGATTTCTTAGCAAAATAAAGCATAGAGACATGAATAGATGGATGAGTTTGCTTTAAACACAAAAAAATTAATTAAATAGTGCTTTTGGTTGGTGGTGCTCAGATGCAGTGCAGTTCAGCTTTAAAGGATAAGTTAACGTTTTGGAAAAAAATAATAAATGCACATTTTTTTGCAGGTAAAAAAATGTGCATTTATTTATTTTTTTTGAGCCTGTAAAGCATTGCACTAGCGATCAGCAGATCGCTGGTGCCATGCAGGTGTCCAGCATATCTGCCAGTATATCTGCTTGCTTGCTGCTACATTCCATACAGGTAAGCAGATCAATCTGCCAGGAAGCAGGAATGAACTACCACAGCGCTCCACAGCACAGTGGTAGTTCATTGAAAACTACAGGCCAACAGCTGCAAGGACTGTGGGACCTTGCAGTTTTCCATGCATAGAGCCCTGTGAATCAGTCATGTGGCAGGGTGGGTGGAGCTTTGCTTGGCCACATTTTTTTTTTTAATTGTGACAGCCCCAGAATTCCTATCAATACCTCAACCTGAGATATAAGGTAAACGAGGGATTTATTTCTTGCTCACTGCAGGCACACTGAAAATGTTTGATACACTTAAACTTGAATTTGCACTTGTATTACATAAAAATTGATAGATGATTGTTCCCAGGCGGGATTATGCGGTGCATATGAATACGTTTTTTTCACAGACAGTATATCATAAAAATATAACATCTTTTATTAGTTTATAACATACATAAAAAACATAGAAAAATTGTATAAAACCATACAGTACAGCTGTTCATCATTGGGTAATTCCCCCATACATAGGGGATTCGTATATTGCTGGTGGTTAGACAGGCGGTTAATGTCCCAACATATTTCGCCTAACTAGGCTTCCTCAGGGGATCTATTGGTCCACCAACAACTGTATACGAAGTAACCCCAAATCACCCGGCCATGGGCGCGTGCAGCTCACAACCATAAGAGACCCAGCACTGCTGCCATTGCAGGAGACACATATAGTCCAAGGTGCATCACATAGTAGCATCAGTTTAGTACTGGGGGCGCAGAATAGAAAGACGGCCACAGATATAAAGAGTAGACCTCAAGTGGGTCACTTGTAATTGAAAACCACTCAATAAATAGTTGTCAAAACCATCACTCGCCAAGCCTGCAGCATGAGTAAACTTCTTATGCGTCCCCAGTCTCCAGCTAGACAATATGGGATAACCCATGACCCTAGACCCAAAAGTATGCCTACTGGGAATATTCCCTGATACAGATCTAGATACATTTACTAAGGTGTTTCTACATGAGACTTTATTCTCTGCCTGGAAAACCATAGCTAAATGCTGGATGAGGAGGTCCCCCCTAGACTGTCTGATTGGATACTCAATGTTAATGCCACTCTACCTTATAAAAAAATGTATATACATTAACAGAGGTTGTCCAACAAAGTATGACAAAATATGGAATAGTTGACAACGAAGACATGCACATAGTCCCCCAAGTCACAATTTATTCAGAAAAGAGTTGTCTGCAAAGAAACTATATTTGATATGATGATGACTCAAACTGCTTTGCTGATGTTGATCTGCATCAAAAGGATATTGTAACAGAAAGTAAAAGTTTATTGTAGTACTTCATGTATATAAATTTTATGTACAGAATGTGAAAGGTATGTAAAGCTTGTCTACACAGAATAATGACAACATAAGTTTGCATTGGAAGATTGTACCTGTACATTTGAAATAAAACATTTTAATATAAAAAAAAAATTGTGACAGCTAGCGGGGAGGGAGAAGATTGGGGTGGTGTGGGGGGCGGTCCGTTAGTAACATGTTACATGAATATGGGTGTAACATTTAACATGTTACGAAAAGTGAATGTATCCTTTAAGCACACATTCTGCTTCAATGAAGACATCACAGTGATTACTAATGATCTCTTATGCAACTGTTGATGGTTCCTCTCATTCTCAGTCAATGACATTACTACTTGTTAGAATGTATTAAATAAATAAAATGCATACACTGATTCACTTGCAGAGTAATATACAATAATATTTTTTTTCAGATCACAATATGAAGCACCCATCCTCACATTCCTCTTTGTGCACATTATGCATCAAGTCCTTTAGGACAGATATGCACCATATGTTGTTTTACTCAGTTGCTGGGGAAGGGATCCAGTGTTGATTGCTGGAAAAAATGTATTATCCTCTTAAAATCTGTATTCTTTTTGGCAATCAAAGTTACCTATAAGAGCAGCTAAATATTTGTATTCAAGTTCAAGCAGACCTATCCTTCAATGCCTTCCCAAAAAAGATTAGCAGGTAGTATTAAAAAATATATATTTACTTGAATTGAATATTGAGCTAAAAGCACATAAGTATATCCAATAGGTTGTCTAAGTGCCTCTTAAAAATGTTGCATCCTGTAGCTCACATTAACCAGTGCGGGACAAGATCCTCAGGCACCCAAAGCAAGGATGCTAAAGTGTACCCCCCTGAGCTGAGATCAATGAAGCTTGCAAACCTACATGTGGAGAAATAGATATACAGGGTATCATTTTTTAATTTGTTTCATTTGTATATTGTTTGAGGCAACTTGATTTTAGTGACACAGTTGCTTTAACATTATGGCAATCATCGTGAACTGAGATAACTTATAATTCATCAGAAGTGTATTCTCTGATATGCCCCCCTTTTATAAAGACCCTAGAGATACAATATGTTTTGCAATACAAATTTTCTATATTTTGGCACTACAAAAACATGAATGCACGTTTAAAAAGGTAAGCTAAGGGAAGAAGAGGTGGAGGAGTTATTAAAAACGAATTAGAGATACCTAAGAGTAAATAAGGGGCAAACATTTTTAAAGAGAAAAAAACTTTTTATACAACATTTAACACATGCCAGTAATATAGAATAAAGGTTACAACAGTGTAACTGGCTGATCTTCACTGTCACTTTCACATCTGTTCCCTATGTTCTGTTTATCACAGAGAACAGAACTCCAGATACAGAACAGGCAACTGTCACACTGACAGCAGAGCCTTACTGACTTCCCAGGGAGAGCTGGGCTGTGCCAGTAATTTGCAGGACTGAGCTGTTATTTTGAAATGTTGTTCCTGCACAGAGCAGATGATAAATACCGGAACTATTTTGGCAGCACAATGCACCACAATGCATTTACAATATGTTGCTCTGCATTACAGTTGTGTTAAGTTAAGATGTATTCTATAGGAATAAATGACACTGCAAAGCAATGCACATATACTGTACCTGTGCATTAGTGTACCATTTATTGCATGTTACCAAAAAAACATGGGAGGCAGCCTAAAGGTTTTTAAAGGTAAACATGTCTGGCATGTAGATCATTTTAGGCAGTTTGGAGCTAATGTAATGAGAAAGGGGGTCCCAAAATGCTCTCAGCAGTGGACATATGTTCTATTTCTATAAATGCAGGCAGGGACAAACAACAATTACAGTAAATCATAGACAGTTGCAAGATTGTTTTTAAATATAATTGATGTAAATGAGGAGATTTTACAATTAATTGGTGAAAAGTTTGTTTTTAAGTTATAAGTCTGGTACTGTATATGTCTACAGATGATTTGAATAATAACACTGAACTTGTGTTCTCTGCTTAAAAAAAGTGTAGGAAGTAGAGTAATTCATTTAGCCCATTAAATAAATAATCCATGGCATGGAATAGCTGAGGGTTGAGAAGCAAATGTCTTGAACTCCCTTTGCATGTTCTTTTGGGAGGAAGTAGTTGTATATTTCCTCTTTGTATGTCACTTTCAAGTATGGAATACCATATGCAATTTTTCATGGTGAAGAATTTAATTTTCAACCTTTTAACTACCATGAAACTAAAATAATTTTAACATAAATAATTATTGAAACCTTTTGTTTTTTTTACTCATAGAGATAAATAACTTAAAGCATGGAAGAAATAGTTATGATAGCACTGAATGTGATGTAATACTCTGAGGCTACAACCTTGGGGTCTGTCATTTATCCTGCCTTTGATGTGTGACTTTGTGTATTTGAAAGTATTATATTTTGGGCTCTGACCGTTTATCATTTGTGTCAGTATTCCTTAAGACCCCACCAGGCAGAACAAAACCAAAGAAGTACCATCTGTTTTCATCCAATAGAATCAATAGAATTCCCATTTTACTGACATATAAAAAGCTAGAAATTAAGTATACTGTAGATGGCCTGGTAATTTTAAAATCAATTACATTTTTTTTCTTTGAAGCTTATGAAGCCTTAACAATGTGAGATTTAATTGAAAGAATATGTTCTATATCCTTCTCACTGAGACAAGCAACTGCTGATGTGATATTGAATAGGTAAATACAATTTTCCATGAATTCAATAAAGCAACAGCCTGTGAGAAAACCTTTCCAATCACTATAAATTCTGTTTCAGAGTGTGTGATCCGACTTACAAAAGATTAAATTGAGTATTTTCCAAATGTAATGAATGTTTTTATTATATTTAGAATAAGTTTAATTTCCATTGTCAGAACTACCTTGTGTACATTTGCAATGTCAAACCGGTAGCCTCACTCTACACAGTAAAGTGTAGTAGAGTATTCATGTCCTCTCATGATGTCATATACTGTACTGTTAAAGGAGGATGTACAGATGTTTGTTGTAGGTGGATTCTGGTTAACCAGATGATTGTAGACATATACTAATGAGTTTGAAAAGGAAGACAGATTAAGCTGTATACATGCATGCATGATAAAGGCCAGCTAATTGGGTTCTCTAAGTAGTTAAACATTATATGGGAATATATGCTAAAGCCTAGTACACACTGCTAGTTTTTGTTCGATCAACTCATTGGGCTGAATAAAAAAAAACTGACAGCTCAGGTCGGAGCCGCTGTACTAACAATCCAATGTTAGTAGAGTGATCTCCCCTGCTGTTCTATTGTGTTCTGACAGGGGGATGGCCCCCTGCCAGAACACTCCGGTCAGGACTTTCAGCCATTGACAGAGAGCGCTGACCGGGAGCCAGTCAGCAGACCTTTTTCGGTCATGCCCCTTCGAGAGAAGCCGGCCTGGCTGCAGTACACTGGTCGATGCCACCTGACATTTGGCCTGCATGTATGGGGCTTTAATCTTCCCCAAGCTTGCATAAGAAAACCAACCAATTCTCTTATGGAACCTATATTAAATACAGAGTTTACATAGTCTTGTGAGTGGAATTGGTCACAGATCTTTCTTTTTGGTATTTGAACAAAAAGATATCTTAAGTCATGAAATTATTATCAATAATATTTAATAATAACCATAAACTAAACAGCCAGTTTACATCCCAGGCACTAGGGCTCCAGTTGATGAAAAACTACATAAATTTATCAACAACAGTCCTCTCCTTTTTGCAGGAAAGGACACAACCACATAGATAAAAGGGAGTGGGGATAAGTTGATGCTGTAGCTCTTGCCAATGCACACCTAACATTATTTTGCTCCTTCTTCTCGGACCTGCTGTGAGGACACACGATGATCCCTTATGAGGATGACTATCAAGGTAAGTTACACAAAATAAGGTATGGAAGAACACATCACACAAACAAAACACCACATTAAGACATTTTTGCCTATAACATTCCCATGTGAGAGGGCTTTGTTTAACGAATGCCTCCTGTCTTTCTTATGCTTTAGCCCATGTGACATAGAACTGCGTGGATTTAAAATTGTGAGTAAAAGCCAAACTCACACTACAGATGTATTATAAATTAATTATGTAGTTATATAATATGTACCCATAACACAGATTTATTGGATAGGACAGGACAAATAGGAGGTCCATCTTCTTGGTAGAAGCAGTTGCTTTGGGGTAGACAATGATGGCTCTGACTACATCCAGGCTATAAAAAAAATAGCTTTTGTTTAGCACAAACAAAATATTATAATAACCAAATACTAACTGTGAGCTTTTACCCTTGGTATCATGGTCAAAATAACTGTGCTGTGCTCAGCAATGCAGCAGCTCAAACTACTTTCCCCGTACACCTGTCTCATTCTCAACTCCTACTACTCCACACAACTCTGTGAAGTTTTATGCATTTAAACCCCTGCAGGTCCATTAAAGCTGAATTTCAGGGAAATGAAAAAATGCTCCCTTTCAGTGGGGCTGCCCTCGCATTGCAAAGGTTAAATGCTTGTTTAGGTCTAGGGGCCACAAAAAGCAGTTTTACTTACTGGATCTTCCTCTCCAGGCTGTAAGATCAGTTCCTGTAGCCTCTTCTCCCTTACGCTCTGGCAGTAATATAATATTTTTTATATTTATAGTATTGTTCAATTTGGTTGGAGACTATATCTTAAAAGCAATGTATACATGCAACTAAGTGTTCAGGTTCTGATTCTGTAGTGTTTTAGTGTTTCATTTTAACTAGAATCAAAACTGCCATTCTTCCCCCCAAATCAAAGTAGCAGTAAAGACTATCCTGGAAGAGAGATAATACGCTGTATACAGGCTATCAGTCTCCAGTTTAGGCTGTAGAGGGGTTTATATGACTTCCCCTTGATTAATAAACATGCCTCGCAGTATTAGAAAAACTGTAGTGGATTAAAGTCTCACCTTGCAACCAGTCTGTAGTTTCTGAAGCTGTTTATGTGATATCTGACCATGTGTTACAAAGTGAATGTTGTGAATCTTTTGCAGTAAAGCTCAATGCTATCAAATCAGGCGTTTGTGAGTCATTCTTTTGCGAAGAGGGCGCTAATTGCAGGTTGGCAGTAGGCATATGCAAAGTGTGTCCAGCTGCCTGGGAATCAAGTTGATACATGAATCATTGCCAAAAACAACATTTAGACACCTAACACTGGTGATAGAATATAGACTGTGTTTTGACATTAGCAAATAATTAGACTGCAGAAAGATTCTTTTTTCTGTATTCTTCTGATGGTAAGGTGCTAAGGTGTACTAATTATCACAAAGTCATCTTTTTATACATGTCCCGTCTAAGATATAGTCCTGGATTTCCACTACTTTCCTACCCTCGATCAACTCTCTTGTGGAATCCCCCTCCAGTCAACTGGATAGCATAAGTATCACAGACACTGGGACCACATGCCAAGGCTGAGGGCAAATATGTTGAAAATGGCACTTTGCCCATTCTGTGCACCTGGAAGGTGAAAACTTAAAATATGATAAACTGCAAAATATATAGCACATTATTCTAAAATAACAGGGACAGGACCAATGACGATCAGTCTGCACTGAACCCGCAAACAAGGTGACAGACTGCAACATTTTGTTATACGCAGGAATGTGTTACTGAGAACACCATAATTGATGAGAGTGGTTTGGTGCTGCAATAGCAGCCAATGCAGACCTAAGCCATTGCCTTTGTTAGCTATGCAGAAATGCAGTCACAGAGAAAGGGATCATGGTGGAATATTTATAGCTAATCAATGAGTATTACAGGGAATATACCACACAGAACCACAAAGGTGGATAGTGAAGGACAATCTACTTTGTAGAAATGTCATACCATATAAAAAGCACAGGCCTAGTAACTATATTACAGGCCTTAATCCTTCTATGAATGCATGCGTATTCTCTAGCTCTCTTACTTCTGCAGGACAGTCAATAACATTGTTCTAACTTCTTGCAACTGCTTTGAAGCTTACAGGGGTAATTGTCATAGTATAACCAAGGAACACTACTGTGTTTGACCACACAATCACAAAATATTCTATTTAGTTAGCCAAGATCACCATCTGATATAAGTGCTCCCCACGTTCTTGCCACACCTGCACCTACCTGTACTCTTTTGCTGGTCAATTGAGCGACAATGTGATTGAACAATCTGTTGAGTTTAGATTAAAAAGCACAGGTGATTTTGATCAAGAATGCTTGAAGACCAAACTCTACTTTACAGCTAGATGAACTCATTTCAACTTTAATACATGCTATACATGGTATAACAAAGAATGTCAATACAGCTTTTAACTTTTTTAGTACTAAGTATGTAAGTTTATATATAAACTATAATATATAAGACTCTTGGACGTGCATTTTAAAAGAACACAACATACAGGGATATGGGAAATGTTTATCAACACTGACACACATACAACTACACAGGTAGAACTGGATCGACCGTTGTCTTTATTCAACCTTATCTACTATGTAACTACATATGTCTGAGTTCTGTGTGACAAATATTCTGAAAACTTTCAATAAACTCCATTGAAATAGACAAAAATGCAAACTTGTACTTAATGGGCTATAACCTTAGCCAAATTCTTTCCGTAGTTTGACAGTTTCAGAACTAATACTTCTTGGAGGAGGTGTACAAAGGGATACATTCTATTTGTTTTTAGGGAAGGATTGTCTTAGAAAGACTGGTTCTGAATTGATTTCAATAGATCAATAGAGCCCCTAATTTCTAATTTTCATATATATATATATATATATATATATATACCATATATATGTATATTTTTTTTCTTCAGACATACCGCAAATACTGCCATATTTTCTCTTAAACAAATACTGTATGCATTTCATCTGAATGAACTATTGTAGGCTTGGTGACAGAAAAGCATACTTATTTTGTATTTTAACAAGAAAAAAACACATTCTAAAGCAGTAAGAGAACTCATAAACCCTGCCCATTGAGCAAGAACTATTATAATGATCCATTAAATTAAGTGCCGTTAACTCAATGTGGTTTGTTTAAGCATAGTAAACCCTTATAGAAGAAAACAGAGGAGGGGCAAAGGATTTATATACCAAAAGCAATTGCTAACAATTCACACAATGTGTCCATTCACTGTGCTGTCAAACATAGAGTTAGGTGTAATGTGCTATTATGCTGCAGAGTTAATAAACTGCCTACAAGTTAACCAGGCTAATCATAAATTAATCTCACATCACAATGATGAATTTTGTCAGCTGACCTGTCACTGGAAATGTGTACCCATGTAGTTAGGCCAAACGTTCTCTGCAAGAAAAATATACACATATCCACATTTATGGATTGCTTTTTCTTGCCCAGGTATGTGTAAACACAATTGGCTCACTTCATGAAGTCTCCTCTGTCCTATTTCCTGTTGCATGAATGCCCAATTCAGGAAGACAAATGTAGGCCTGTATATTACTATGTGAATTGGCGACTGGCTGAAGCCACAGATACGTGTAAGCAGTCAGCAATGTGTGGAATCACTTATTATTAACACGAAAAAAGTCACAGTGCTAAAGCCAAAACAGTTGCTAGAATTTACTACCTAACCTTTATTATTGCAAATTGGATCTGGAGTATTTGGTTATTGACCCCCTGATGAACAACTGCCTTTTTTTCTCAATGAAACCATGTGCAGACACTTATTTTGGATGCTAACAGCTAATAACATTTTTCCAGCCAACAAGTGTTAATGGATTGTAAATATGCTGTGTAAATGTGTTTAATTCAGACATCTTTTACATCACATTGGAGACAATCAGATTTCTGTTTAATTCACTCAGATCAAGAAAAGATTCACTTTAATTTGTTATACATTACTGTATTTTGCACACTGTTCTTTGCTTCATTGAAGTGATTGTAAAGGTTCATATTTTAAAGTGATTGTAAAGGCCTCATGCTATGCATGAAAGTATAAAAACCCTTCTCCGTGCAGCAGCCCCCCTTCTCCCCACTAAGCACTAGTGATGAGCCCGATGTTTGGTTTGAACGTAAGTATGACTTGAACATCGGGCGTTCGCCTAATCCCAGGCATTAGGCTGGCCATACATGTTAGATTTTTCTGTCCAATTTTCTTTAGATTTACCATAAACCATGTAATATGAGGTCAAAACCAAACAACATTTTCAATTTTATCCAATTAGGCAAGCACTTGTACTACATAGTTAATCATGTTCACGAACGGATTAACCTATTTTAACTTTTACAACAAACCAAAACTGGAGTATAATGTACCAAATACCATTTAGATTTCTTTTAACCTGTCTTTTTAGATTGTACATACCGGTCGGATTACGGACCCTAATCCGCTTGCGGGCTACAAGTTCAGTATGAATGCAAGTTTGGTTTGTAGCCCGAGTAGTGATCACGAATCACCCCTCTTCCCCCCGACGACGTGCCTCTTCCCAAAAATATGAAAGTACGTATCGTACTCCGGAAATGTTAGTGAAATTTTATACTTGGAAATGTTAGTGAAGTTACTTCGTTTCTTGTCACACGTTTTATGTCATTACATATTGTTTAATTTC
>BLSH010160959.1:775171-791314 GCA_018402905.1 Glandirana rugosa | reverse complement strand
ATTGGTCTGCATTGCTGTCATCCCAAAAGGAAGTCTTTTCTAAAGATGAGGCACAAGAAAGCCCGCAAACAGTTAGCTGAAGACCAGCAGACTAAGGACATGGATTACTGGAACCATGTCCTGTGGTCTGATGAGACCAAGATAAACTTATTTGGTTCAAATGGTGTCAGCGTGTATGATGGCAACCAGGTGAGGAGTACAAAGACAAATGTGTCTTGCCTACAGTCAAGCATGGTGGTGAGAGTATCATGGTCTGGGGCTGCATGAGTGCTGCTGGCACTGGGGAGCTATAGTTCATTGAGGAAACCATGAATGCCAACATGGTAATGACCCCAAACACACCTCCAAGATTACCACTGCCTTGCTAAAGAATCTGAGGGTAAAGGTGATGGACTCGCCAAGCATGTCTCCAGACCTAAACCCTATTGAGCATCTGTGGGGCATTCTCAAATGGAAAATGGAGAAGCGCAAGGTCTCTAACATCCACCAGCTCCATGATGTTGTCATGGAGGAGCAGAAGAGGACTCCAGTGGCAACCTGTGAAGCTCTGGTGAACTTCGTGCCCAAGAGCGTTAAGGCAGTGCTAGAAAATAATGGTGGCCACACAAAATATTGACACTTTGGGCCCAATTTGGACATTTTCCCTTAGGGGTGCACTCACTTTTGTTGCCAGCGGTTAAGACATCAATGGCTGTGTGTTGAGCTATTTTGAGGGGACAGAAAATTTACACTGTTATACTAGCTGTACGCTCACCACTTTACATTGTAGCAAAGTGTAATTTCTTCAGTGTTGTCACATGAAAAGATATAATAAAATATTTACAAAAATGTGAGGGGTGTACTCACTTTTGTGAGATACTGTACACACATATATATGTGCACTGTGCATTCAGTGTAGACTATAAATACAATGCATTCGGTGGTGTACAGTATATAATACAGTGCAGTCGGTGTTAAAAAAAAATTCCCCAATCATGTCCAGAAGTCCACCAAGGAGAGACAGACGCTCACATGCCACTAAAAGAGGGCAAGCAGCCTCTGTGTCTACAGTGAAAAGTGGTGGTGGCAGACATGGTGAACCCTCTGCAGGCGGGTCACGCGTGTCCTTTTTTTCTGCTGCTGGCCATGTTTTTGAGCCACAACATGCAGAAGAGTTGGCGGAGTGGATAACTAACCATCGTCATCCTCTGTCACCCAGGCTCATACTAGTTTGCCTTCCAACGCCGCTGCCAAAGGCCTATTCCACCAGCTCCTTATCCACAGTTACTCCTTCCATAGCCCCACCATCATGCATGGAGGAGTGACCAGAATTATTCGACCATAGTGTCGGTTACATGCTGATGGAGCATGCACAGCAATTTGAAGGCTCCGATTTTGGTAACCAGGTTGAGGAAGGAAGTAACGTGAGCCTAGAGAGAGGGAGTGCCACAGAAGGACAAGAAACTAGCAGTCATATTCCCCCAGCTGCAATATACTGCCAAGTTTGCTCCAGTGACGAGGAGGGAGGGGATGATGAGGTCACTGACTGTACTTGGGTGCCCGAGAGAAGAGAGGAGGAAAGTGAGGAGGAGGAGGCACATCTCCAATGAGGCAGGATGTCCTCCAGGGGCCAGCTTAAGGGCATCCACCCTATTGCATCCCACCACAGAGCTCCACAGGTGCAGGGCACTGCTGACTCCCTGCTGACTTCCAAAAGTTCATTGGTGTGGGCTTTTTTCAACACTTGTGCAGTAGATCTCACCATTGCTGTTTGCAATCCATATCTCAAGCGGATCAAGCGTGGCCAGAACAGCAGCTGCTTGGGCACCACATGCTTGACAAGACATATGACAACCTGCCATGCAGTCCATTGGCAACAGCACCTGAAAGACCCACATCATAAAACAAAGCATATTTCTCCTTGCTCCTCGTCTGTGATCTTAACCCCTACTATACTTCCAGTCCTCTCAAAAGCCTGCACTGAGAGGAATGAAGGTATAGCAAAGGGTTCCACAAGTACTTGCAGCCAATCTGCTAGCAGTACACCACCAGCTGATTTCAGCAGGCAAATTTCCCTTCCCCAGTTGCTGAACCGTAAAAAAAAAATACTCTCCCAGCCATCCACATGCTCAGCATCTAAATGCTAGCTTGGCCAAATTTCTAGCACTACAACTGCTGCCTTTTCAGCTGGTAGACTCCCTAGCCCCCTTTTGTGAATTTGTGCATTGTGCTGTACAGTTGCAGGTTCCAAAAATAAATTTCTTCTCAAGTAAGGCCATTCCAGCTCTCTACAGTTATGTGGAAGGCAGTGTTTTGGCCTCGTTGGACAGGGCGGTCAGCAGCAAGGTTCACATTACCGCTGACTCATGGTCCAGCAGGCATGGTCAGGGACATTACCTTTCCTTCATGGTGCACTGCATAACTCTGGGAAGGATGCATGTCAGGGTTCAGTGTTGGAGCTAGTTCCACCACCATGCCTCCAAAAATCAGGTGGTGATTCTGCCACATGTGCCTGCTCCACCCCCTCCTCTTCTTCTTCCTTTGTGGCCTCTTCTGCAGAATTGTCCTCATAACCAGCAGTGCTCCCTAAGCGTTCAAGGGGCTATGCAAGCAGTCAGGCTAAAAGATGCCATGCCATGCTTCAGTTGGTCTGTTTAGGGTATAGGAGCCACACTGGGCCCGAGATTATGTCAGCTCTGTGGGGGCAGACTCAGAGGTGGTTGACGCCATGGCAGCTTGAGCCAGGAATGGTTGAATGTGACAATGGCATCAACCTTCTCTCTTCCCTCCAACAGGGACACATGAGACATGTCCCATGCTTGGCACACATCCTGAATTTGGTGGTGCAGCGTTTCTTGACCAGGTACCCAGGCTTACCAGATATTCTGAGGCAGGCCACAAAAGTCTGTGGTCATTTGCGGCGGTCATACAATGCCAGTGCTTGGCTGGCTGACATTCAACGGGAATGTAATCTGTCCAACAACTGCCTAATTTGTGACATGCCCACCAGGTGGAACCCAACATTGCCAAAGCTGCAATGGTTGCACACACAGCAGAGAGTCTTCCATGAGTATCTGTGTGAGTATGGCACCAGGACAGGCTCAGGGGAGCTTGGCTTCTTTTCCCCATGGCAGTGGCTACTGATGAAGGATGCATGCACTGTCCTGTCAGATTTGAGAAGGCCACAAGGATGGTGAGCAATGACAATGCATGCATCAGGGACAATGTCTCTCTAGTCTTCCTGCTGGAGCACACGCTTAGTGGAATCATGGACAGGGCACTTGAGGCAGAACAGCGGGAGGCCTCTCAAGGCCCCCTTTATGCAGATAGCATTCCTGCAGACCCGCCAAACACACAAGAAGAAGAGGAGGAGGATTGTGTCAGCATGGATGTAGAGGATAACATGCAGCAGTCTTCATGGGATGGTATTCAGTCCCCAGAGACACAAGGAGTTGTACGTGGCTGAGAGGAGGTAGTTCCTGACAATGTCATCCTCAGTGACCCAGAGGACTCAAAATATCATACCTCTGCAAACTTAGGCTGCATGGGCTCCCTGATTCTGCAAAGCCTGCCAAAAGATCCTAGGAGTCATGATATAAAGGAGAGTGATCATTACTGGCAAACCTTCTTGATCCACTTTACAAGGGTAAACTTGCAGAAGTCATCCTGCCTTTGCAGAGGGAGCAGAGGGTGAAACGTCTTCAAGAGGCCTTGAAGAAAAGTTTGTGTAATACCTTTCCAGACCCTGGGAGGTTACCATTTCCTGGTGTTGGCCAATGTATTGCTGAGGCTTTGTTCGGTCAGAGGAAGAGCAGTGGAGAAGGTGGCAGGCTAACCAATGCCTTTAAACAATTTTTCAGTCCTCAGTTCAAGAAACCATTGCCAGTGTCTGCATTATATGGTGCAGGAATATCTAGGGGCAAGAGCAGACTTGGAGACCTTTTCAACAGAGCATCCAGTGGGTTACTGGGTCTTGAGGATGGACCACTGGCCAGAACTTGCTCAATGTGCAATCAGCTACTGGCCTGTCCTGCATTCAGCATGCTTTCTGAACAAACATTCAGTGCTGCTGGAGGGTTTGTAAAGCCTGTCCACAGGCTCACATTTATAAAAAGGAATCAGTCCTGGATCAGCAGATATCAAGCCCCTGATGCTGATGTAACTGATTGAATTTGCCAGGGATCTGGGATCCCATGAAGACTGCCTATGCTGCCTAAGTGCCTATCCTATTCCTGAATCTTGATGATGCTAGCTTCCAATAATATTTTTGGTTTAGGGCACCACCAACACGCAAAGCCCAATTTTTCTGCACCTGTTTAACAGGGGCATGTAATTAAAATTTTTTAAATAATTTTAAACAGCAGGACCCATTCCTGCACCCAACAAGAGTAACTGTGAGGGGTTACAGTGTTCAGGCACCATCAACACTCAAGGCCCAATTTTTCTGCACCTGTTTGACTGGGGCATGTAATTACAATTTTTAAAATAATTTTTAACAGCAGGGCCCATTCCTATGCCCAACAAGAGTAACTGTAAGAGGTTACAGTGTTCAGGCACCACCAACACCAAAGGCCCACTTTTTCTGCACCTCTTTGACTGGGGCATGTAATTACAATTTTTAAAATATTTTTTAACAGAGGGGCCCATTCCTGTGCCCAACAAGAGTAACTGTGAGGGGTTACAGTGTTCAGGCACCATCAACACCCAAGGCCCAATTTTTCTGCACCTGTTTGACTGGGGCATATAATTGCAATTTTTTAAATAATTTTTAACAGCAGGGCCCATTCTTGTGCCCAACAAGAGTAACTGTAAGAGGTTACAGTGTTCAGGCACCACCAACACCAAAGGCCCAATTTTTCTGCACCTCTTTGACTGGGGCATGTAATTACAATTTTTAAAATAATTTTTAACAGAGGGGCCCATTCCTGTGCCCAACAAGAGTAACTGTGAGGGGTTACAGTGTTCAGGCACCACCAACACCTAAGGCTCAAGTTTTCTGCACCTGTTTAACAGGGGCATGTAATTTCACCTTTGTAAAATATTTTTTAACAGCAGGGCCCATTCCTGTGCCCAACAGATTCAGATTTCAGATTCTGATAAGCTCCTCACCCACAGACCCCCACAACCACTGGACCAAGGTTGTGGAGAAGATTCCCTCGCCCTCATCAACAGAGGGACATGCTGCTCCTGGCAAGGTACCCACTCATGCTGAGGGAATGTAGCCTTGTATGATTCAGTAGGAGGGACCTAATTTTTTTTTACATTTTTGCTTGAGATTTCCCCTTAAAATCCTTAACATTCTATACCAAGCCCTAAGGCTTTGGTATAGAGTTTGTGGGGACCTCACACTTTTTTTTTTATTGTGTGGGGTCCCCACTAAGTTTCACTCAAGACCTGAAGAGTCCACTTTAACTATCACCGACTCCTTTTTATACATGACTGGGGATTGCTGACCATGTAAGTGAATGGGGCAGATGCCATCACTGAGTATTAAGAACTTGGTGGTATCTACATTCGTTGGCATCCTTAACAACCATTGACTGTGGGAAGCTATCATGTATAACAGTGGTGGGAGAGGAGGAGGGGGGGGATGCTGCCCTGTTCACAGCATTTTCTTGTATGGGGGATGTGAGGGGGAGTGCAATGTGACCATCATTCACTGACACATCTCTGGACTGCAAAAGTCTAGCCCTGGTGCCCAACATGTGACCTATTGCATCTTGGGCAGGTGCCAGTTGCTGGGAAACTCTCTGAATTCCTGCAACAATCACTAGAATGAAGTTGCTACTAATGTCGGGTGCATCTCTGCTTGACAGTAGAAGTATAATCTCGGATGGACTTTGGATGTAATCAGGCCAGAAAGAGAATGGCTTGGCAGCACAGTTGAGCAGGTAAACACTGATTAAAGGAAATGCAAGTAAAGGGTATCAGCAGCTTAGTGAAGGGTATATGGCATGGTTCACTTTAATACACATTGAGGCTGTTTAAAATAGGCTGTTGGTTGCACCACTAATATGGGTGGCAGGGGATTTCCTAATACTTCCACTGACTGAAAAGCAGTGTGTGTATCAGTGATAACAACACTGCCACTGATCATCCATATTGGGGAGGAGCTAATTAATACCGACAAGGACCAACTTTGTGTGCAGGTGGGGGGTGAACAGCACTGCCAGTGACCTTCAATGCAGCGTGAAAGGGATTTATTACACCACCACTGACCACCAATGTGGGAGGGTTTTCTTGCACTGCCAATGACCATCAATGCAGAAAGGAGATAAAGGGTGGGTTAGCAGCATTGGCGCTGACTATCAATGAAGGGAGGTTTAAATAGAACCGCCACTGACCACTAATGGGGGTTATTAATGCAGTCACTGGCAGCAATGCTGGGGGTGTTAGTGTGGTCACTAGCACCAATACTGAGGGTTATTATTACATACACTGGCACCAGTGTTGGGAGCTATTATTATTGTCACTAGCACCAATACTGAGGGCTATTATTTCAGTAACTGACGCATGCTGGTGGCTATTATTTCAGTCTCTGACACGTATGCTGGGGATTATTATTGCGGTCACTAACACCAATGCTGAAGGTTATTATTGTGGACACCAATGCAGGAGGATACTATAACATCCAATGACAACAATGTGGGAGTTGTTATTGTGTCCACTAACACCAATGCTGGAGGTTACTATTGCTGTCAGTGACACTAATGCTGGAAGTTACCATTGCTGCAGCAATGGAGCTTATGTTATTCCCACTTTCTCTGCAGCGTGTTGCAGTAAAAAATAAAACAGGGTCAACTTGGTGTTGAGTTATTCGCTTTAAAGGGTAACCCCAATTTCATGGGGAAAAAATAGCAAATATAGAAAAAACAATATAGCGTGTATAATTGTGATACAAGTCATATTGAAATTGAATGTTATATAAAACTACCTTTCCTTTTCAATCTGTAGCCACCATCATTTTCTATCAATGCCATGCAATATGGCCAAATGGAGTTGTTCTGTACACAGAATGTATACTGACCACTCCCCAGAAACATCATTTCCTGCTTGTGTGATTGGCTCAAGAATATTTCCAGAACTCTGCCTGAGATACAAGTCAGATTTCAGGCATCCCCTGCAACAAAAATGTCATTTTTGGTGAGATACTCCCAATAGGAACACGTCTGTAACATTTTCAGGAATTTACAGGCATTACAGCCCATTAATTGACTGCCTAAAATTATGCAATGTACTTCATAAAAGTCCACTGGAAGTTCTCAGGGCTGTATATGAGACCCTCTATAATTGTCAATTTTACCACAACTGCTCTAGGTACTTCTTAGCACTGTTCTGTTGATGTTTTCCTAATTGTCCTATAGCTTTTACCATTATGTGCTTATGTCACCAGTGGAAAAATCAAAATCTTCATTTTCAGACTCTTTTTTATGGACTGTGTTGTTTTGACTTAAATTCAATTATTTTATTTTAAAATGCGTTAACAAGGAGAGTGGGGGGACAGTTCCCCATCTTCAGTCTGTTACCCTGGGCACTGTGTGACCCTGCCTGGGCACTGCTACGTCTACACTATGGCAATAGCAACCTACCTACAGTTCCACATTAAATAAGTTCATACATGAGTTTCTATTAACGGAAAAGTGTAGTATTTTTTCATTGAGGCCTTATATCTATTTTAGATTGTTTAAATTAGACGTTTTTACTTTTACATTTTACATGCTTGCTTTGATAAAATGTTGTTATTCTGTTTTTTTTTGTATATTAGTCACTTTAGACAAGGTAGATAAACTAGAAAAAATAATCTGTCATATATTCTGCATAACAGCTGTTAGAAGCAGTAACCTACAGCCACTGGGGTTGATTTACTAAAGGCAAATAGACTGTGCACTTTGCCAGTGCAGTTGCACTCATTTTCTTTTGCAAATGTAAATGAGGTAAAGCTTTACTTTGTAAAGAATACCCAATCATGTGCAATGGAAAAAAAAACATTTTTGCTTGCCCATGATTGGATGATGGAAATCAGCAGAGCTTTTCCTCATATACTAAGCTCTGGGAAAATGAATGCAACGGCACTTGCTAAGTTCACAGTCTGTTTACTTTTAGTAAATCCACCCTGTTGTGTAACACCTACATGCAGGAAGCAGAGCTTGCATTTGTAATGAACACATATAGTTGTCCATATGTGTTTTTTTAATTACTAATACTTATAATTATTAATAATTATATGCAGAAATGTTTTTTAAACATTAGCACACATTGATATTCTTTATTTCAGAACTTACAGAACTTAGTTGTTTATGAACTGCAATTCTAAAACAAACACTAAATAGGTTATAAATTCTCCTTAATATATAAAAAAGGGAAAGGGAATTGAGACTTTGAGAGGGGTAGATGGCAAAAAAAAGGATAACGTGTGTGAAGTAACTAAAGCCTCGTACACACGATGCGACGGTCGTACAACGGATTGGCTAAAATCGTATGTTCGCTGTTGTGTCTCGCGTACTGACGTGCACTAAACGATCGTACAACCAAGCCGAACGTGGTGACGTGTTAGAAGCGTATAAAGAGGAAGTTCAGGTGAATGTGATTTGTGAAATAGGAACATAGGTTTACACGAGTGGACACTTCAGGGCGTTCCTGACTTCTGAGCATGCGTGTTTTGCACATACAACTTCTCTGTACACACAGTACAACAGTCGTACAACCGCTTGATGTACAACCAAAGTTTTCTAGTCTGCTCATCCAACTTTTGTTGTACGACCGTCGCACATTGGCTGTTCTAATCTAACGTTCAGATGGCCGTACAACAAGCGGTTGTACGACCATTTTCATACGACCGTTGCTCTGTGTGTACGAGGCTTAAATCTGTTTATTGTCATAAAAAGGGTACAGAATCGCCCTCGATATGAATAACATTACAGAGCCACTACACACATAACCAACAGTTAGATACATTACAGTTCATCAACAGATAAAAATACAATTATAAATATAAATGTTCAAGACTAATGGTTCCCTTCAGTCGCAATTTTGCATACTTAACAATTTCAGTTCTATGTAAGTAACTAGATGGCAGCAACCTTATCCTCCTAGGTTGCAACCATGTTTCATATTATCATTAATGTGCAAATGTATAATTTTCAAGGTTTATTTGTAGTGTATGCTTCTCATTAGGGATGGACCTAACACCCCCCGGTTCAATTCGCACCAGAACATGCAAACAGGCAAAAAATTTGTGCGAACATTCGAACACTGTTAAAGTCTATGGGACCCGAACATGAAAAATCAAAAGTGCTCATTTTAAAGGTTTATATGCAAGGTATTGCCCTAAAAAGTGTATGGGGACCCGGAGCATGCAACCTGGTCGGCCAGGATGGGGGGGACTGCGCCCCCCACCCCAAAGCACCTTGTCCCCATGTTGATGGGAACAAGAACCTCTTCCCCACAACCTTGGGCTGTGGTTGTGGGGTGTGCAGGCAGGAGGCTTATCGGAGTCTGGAAGCCCCCCTTTAATAATAAGATCCTGACCCCCCCATGTGAATTAGTATGGGGTACTTCATACCCCTACTACTTCACCAAAAGTGTCAAAAAAGAAAAAAACACAGGAGACAATTAGGGACAAGTCCTTTATTAAAAAATAAAAATAAGTGTCCCCTATTGTAATCCATAGTCAATCATGGCGAGCGAGGACCCGAAAAAAACCCCAAAAAACAAACAAACGACTCCTCCTCCATGGGAGGGCTCCCGCCGACTGAGCTCTCTTTGTTTTGACGTTTTATTTATACTGAAGGGAGGGGCCACCCAGTGACAAAATTAATTGACCTGCCCCTCTGACATCACATGATGTCAGAAGGGGACGGGGTCACCCGTAAGTTACCCGGTGGCCCCGCCCTGCATTATAAATAAAACGTCAAAACAAAGCCAGCGCAGAAGGCAGCAACCCTCCCATGGTGGAGGAGCTGTGCGCGCCGTCTGCGGCAATGCATTATGGGGCGCTCCGCGGCGGCAAAGTCACTGTGAATGCCCCATAATGTTCTAAATTAGGTTAACGCCCGTTGTTTGAGTCAAACTTGCATTCGACTCGAACCGCGGGCCCATCCCTACTCCTCATATTGGCTACAGCAATATACTGCAATGTTGTTGCTTTTAAGTGTTTACATATATGAATTTTCTTGAACATGTATTTATATTGTATTTTTTACCTGTTGATGAACTGTACTGTATCTAACTGTTGGTTATGTATGTAGTGGCTCTGTAATGTTATTCATATCGAGTGCGATTCTATACCCTCTTTATGACAATAAGCAGACTTAGTTAGGGACTTCCTGGCACCTCGCAGATCACTGAATGTGAATGCTTTTTCAATACTTACGGATCAAAATAAAGGAATTATATTTTAAATACAATATTGCGCAATCGTATTTCCTTTATTTCCCACACATGAACGGTATGGAGGGGCTGAACCGGACATAGGAGACAACAACATCCAGATGGACCCAGAGAGCTACACAGTGGCTCACACTGTGAAGGTGCGACACCCCCTAGTGGGGACTTCATTCTGGTAAGTCATTTACCATAGGGGTCAACCATAAGGACCAGCACTCCCTTGTTTTCTCTCGTGCACAGATTTAAGAAGCAAAAGTCACTTTACTATGACGAACTGAATTACACTTTGCTACAATGTAAAGCAGAGAGTTTACAGCTTGTATAACTGTGTAAATTTGCTGTCCCCTCAAAATAACTCAACACACAGCCATTAATGTCTAAACTGCTATCAACAAAAGCGAGTAAACTCCTAAGTGAAAATGTCCAATTTGGGCTCAAAGTGTCAATATTTTGTTTGGCCACCATTATTTTCCAGCACTGCCTTGACCCTCTTGGGCATGGAGTTCACCAGAGCTTCACAGGTTGCCACTGGAGTCCTCTTCCACTCCTCCATGATGACATCATGGATCTGGTGGATGTTACAGATCTTGCGCTCTTCCACCTTCCATTTGAGGATGCCCCACAGATGCTCAATAAGTTTAGGCCCGGAGACATGCTTGGCCAGTCCATCACCTTTACCCTCAGCTTCTTTAGCAAGGCAGTGGTCATCTTGGAGGTGTGCTTGGGGTCATTATCATGTTGGAATACTGCCCTGCGGCCTAGTCTCTGAAGAGGGGGGATCAGGCTCTGCTTCAGTATGTCACAGTACATGTTGGCCTTCATGGTTCCCTTAATGAACTGTAGCTCCCCAGTGCCGGCAGCACTCATGGAGCCCCAGACCATAACACTCCCACCACCATGCCTGACTGTAGGCAGGACACACTTGTCTTTGTACTCCTTACTTAGTTGCCGCCACACATGCTTGACACCATCTGAACCAAATAAGTTTATCTTGGTCTCATCAGACCACAGGACATGGTTCCAGTAATCCATGCTTTAGTGTGTTCGTCTTCAGCAAACTGTTTGCAGGCTTTCTTGTACAAACGGATGACACATGCCACCACCTATAACTGGCCTTTACAGCAAGGAGCACTGGAAGGGCAGACGCATGTCAAACAAAAACCAAAGAATTTCCAAGCTCAACTTACTTACCAACTTGCGACCAACTGAATTAACCTGGCTAACAGTGTGTGTTAAAAATAGGGGTATGGTTACGTACATTTGCAAATGCATGTGTAAGCTGCAGGTGGGCGACAAGGTACCATGTATACTGCAGAACCTATCTCTGTATAAGAGTCTCCACAATGGAATCACATGCATTTAATGGATAGATGTAGGGCAGGTGACTGGAGGAGCCCAACCCTCCTTAAAGGTACAAGAACACGCTGGACACCCAGCAAATAGCGGCTAAGGTGTCAGTGTGTTGCCTCACCAATATATCAACAATACAGTGAGAATGATAACCCCAAATTTAACACACCTGCTCCCCATTCACACCCAAGACCTTGTAACACTAACAAGTCACATGACACCGGGGAGGAAAAATGGCTAATTGGGCTCAATTTGGACATTTTCACTTAGGGGTGTACTCATTTTTGATGCCAGTGGTTTAGACATTAATGGCTGTGTGTTGAGTTATTTTGAGGGGACAGCAAATTTACACTGTTATACAAGCTGTACACTCACTACTTTACATTGTAGCAAAGTGTAATTTCTTCAGTGTTGTTGAAAAGATATAATAAAATATTTACAAAAATGTGAGGGGTGTACTTACTTTTGTGAGATACTGTATATCTAGGGCAGAATTATTGACAAGAACACTTAGGCAGGCCATAGACAGTGCAAATTTCTTTCTTGCAGGAAAGAAATTTGCACAATTCCCCACTCAGCACAGACATAACTGACAGGGGAATACCTCCTGCAGAGACATTGTCTGCTCCCGGCAGGGGGGAGCGGGCGGGGGAAGCCATCCCCACTGGGAAAAGACAGTGACTATCTCTAGCAGCTATAGCAGCAATATCGGAAACTAATTTGGCAGGTTGGTTGTACCCAAGTTGATTGATCAACTTGGTACATTCAGCCTACTCATTAATAGTTTGAATCTCGGCTGGTTCAGATTCGAACCATGTATGGCTAGCCTTAGCCTAGAGCACTGTGTCTGCTGAACATCAGCTGCTTGAACAAGCCACATAAATAAAAACTTGCCTAGACTAATATCCAAAACTATATTGGTCTGATATCTATATTTTTGTATTGGCCACATCATTAAAAAAATTTGATATATGTATCATGATAAAAACTCACTTCTTAATTTCTCAAGGCACACAATCCCTTCATTTTATTTTTTGGGGTTTAATATTTTGTATATTTTAAGCATTCATGATTGGTTGTAACACATTAGAATTTTAAAATAAAAAAAAAACTTTTATGTTCATCTTTCCTATTAAAATACATTATTTGATGCTGATGGTCTTCTGCTGAAAAATGTGGTAGAAAACTAAATATTATCAAGACAAAGGGTTGATTTATAAAGAATTTGAATAGCCAGTTACACAGCTATTCAAATGTAAATAATTGGTTCTAAATGGAGAAAACCCATTTGGCCACTAAATTGAGCTAAGAATCATAAGTAATTTAAAATCTTATGGTACTTAGCTCTATCTGGTGGCCAAATATAGTATTCCCATTTTAAATCAATGACTTTCATGCAAAAAGCACAAGATATAGCCAAATTTACATAAATTTTTTAACCTTATTTGCACAGAATGCACATACGTGCACTTTCACTGGGTGAATTGTTTTGTGGATTCTTTATAAATCAGCCCCTTAAAGTGTGGTTCTTTAAAAGGAAAAAGGAGAGAAAGACGGACCTCTCATAGTTTAAAAAAGTTTCAGATTTATATTAAAAATTGATCCATATCTGTTGTACATTCCAAAAAAGTTAAAAAACATAGGTATCCCGTTTGTGCAGCAGAAACCTTGGGCTGCTAGACTCCAGTGTGCATTCCAACTACATGCAAATCTATGCACCGTACATTCCTACTTGACGCGTTTCATCACTACATAACGCCTTCAGTAGTTGGAAGTCGCGGTGTGTGCCCTAAGCTTTTATTCCATCCCCTTCATTACCATATTGTCTCCCCTTACTCACTTACCATAATTACTTTGTGCCTATCAGGTGGAAAATGCCACTGCCAGAAGAGATCTTGGAAGAGTAGCCAGATGATACCCCTGGTCTAGGAGAGATCACCAAAGTGATCTGTGACTCCTCTATGTCATAAGACAAGAGGGTCAGCTCCATCTGGTGAGTGGGGACCTATTCACATAAGGAGACACAAGGAGAGGATACCATAGTTAAAGAGAGCACAATGCACTTTATTATATGATGAGGACTTGTCTTCAACACATAACAATACTGTTTTGGGACTGAGCACTTTGTTTTATAATTTTGTTTTTATTTCAGTATATGATTTATTGACACTGGTTTACAAATTTATTGGAATAATGTATCTTTGCACGTTATTTGATTAACTTTTTAATACTGCAAGCGCTAATTGCATGCAGAGTCTAATCCTGTGAGCCTTTATGAAGTATACACATCTAGCGATTTGAAATAGCTGTTGCATTTTGTCAATTAGTGGCATGGATGTGTTTCACATATTTCTTTAAAGTGTATTTGCACTTTTGCAGAAAAATTTGGATAACACCTGCTTTTTTATTTGCTACATGTTCTCATTCTCATTGTATAACAAAACAAAAACTGCTTCTTACATTTTTGCCTGCTTCTTTCTACAAACTACAAAACTGGTAGCCAATCAGCTTCTAACTTAAGCTTGTTCAATTACCTGCCCCACCTTATTAGATTGATCAATTTTTTAACTGCATTATCAATTTTTTTCATTTATTTATCAATGTCAGCAATTTTGCACACCGTAGATTATCCTTTGTAATTGTTTACATAGTGGCATTTCCTTTTTTTTTAACATAAACTTTATTCCAGTTTCCAAACAAAAAAACAAATAGTGGCAGTGGTACATCATTCTCCTATACACTTAAAATATTCATAAAATACAACATAAGCTGAGCTCCATTAGATTACATTACAGATCTATCAAGTTATGCTTATTGGCACATTATTGTCCTTAATACTCCTATTTAATCATGAAACCTGATACCCACGGACTAGTTGTCACAGAAGGGGAATAAGAAACGGGGGGGGCGGGACAAGGGGGAGTATAGAAAATCAAGCTGGAATAAGGGGAAGGAGAAAGAGGAGGGATAAGGAGGAGGGGGGAAGGGGGAGCGTGAAATAAGGGGCAAAGAAATCAGTTACATAGGAAAGAGAGTACTGCAGTTCGGGGCAAGAAATCCTTAATTCATACGGCCTTCACTGATCTAGTCCAAGACAAATGTACGTCTGCAAACCCAAGCAGCCCATATTTTATCAAATTTGTTAGGGCAGTTTCTACCAAGATAAGTTAATTTGTACAGGAGCAGTGCATAATCTACCAGGGCCTGCCACTGTTTTACTGTTGGGGGAGGGGCTTATTCAATTGTAGAAGGACAGCCTTATGGGCATAAAAGGCTGTGTAGAATACAAATAGTTTTTTGGCCTGTGGGGCTTCTAATGTTTCACAGATCCCCAACAGAAGGGGAATCGGGTCGCAAGAGACCCACAACCATCCAGTGGCATTAATGACCTCCACCACTTCTCTCCAAAAGGGCTGTAGATTTGGGCAGGACCACATCACATGAAAAAACATTCCCCCCTCTTCACTGCTTCTGTGGCAAGCTGAGCTACAGTCTGGGTTTATTCTAGCTAGCCGATCCAGTAGTGAATTCTGTGTAAAAATTTTAGTTGGGTAAACCTATCCCTTGCCAAAATCATTATACTGCTGAATACCTTCCTCCCAGTCATCAACCGCTAATGCCGGGATGTCTTGTTGCCATGCCATTTACAGCCTGGAAACCCTAGAGGTGTCAAGTTCCACCAGCAGGGAGTACAAAGCAGACAATGGCCTAATTTCTTCTGGTGATTCCAACAACGACTCCGCTGTAGTGGCCTCTAATACTATAGGATGTGAAAATTGGGTCTGGTAAGCATGTTGAAGATATCTGAATAACATATGGTTAGGTAGACTCTTGTTAAGTTTAAGTATATCAAAGCTATGCAATTTACTGTTTAAGACAATATCCCCTAGGGTGGTAATTCCATGTCTGGCCCACAAAACTGGGTCAGGGATGGATCTGAAATGAGGGAGTCTTGGGTTTGCCCACAAGGGGGTCCGTGGAGACCAAATATTGGTCCCACATAGTTTAGTGTGAACACTGTCCCATACTCTAAGGGTGGTACGCATTGGGGTCGTGACCCTCATGTTGGAACGCGAACCCCGGTAAACAACCCTAGGATACGACTTGACTCCTTGGAATAAATGGCCCCAAGCGCAAGGTTGTACTCCCAGTGCTGGGGTTACGCATGGTGGGAATCTCATACCCTGTCACAAGTGTGATTTGATACACCCTGGTTATAAACCAGAGGTGCCTGGGGGAACACCCGTTTGGGTTCTGAGGGAGTAAAGTCTAGGTAGGGACTGGGTCAAAACACCCGGTCTGTACCTTAATGGTGGGATCCCCTATAACAGAATTTGTCATTTAACGTATCGAAACTATATGAATTTGAATTGTTCTCAGATGGATTGGTATACAATAAGTCTATAGAAGTTGTACGAATGGTCTGGG
>BLSH010160959.1:743052-759193 GCA_018402905.1 Glandirana rugosa | reverse complement strand
ATTATCACATCGTTTTGTTGCAGCTTTATAGACACTATTAGCGCAATCACAATTTTTTAAAATGTATTATTTACTATTCTTGCCTCAACGGACACCCTCACTTCATCTGATGTGGTAGCCTCCCTCGATGCAGAAAAAGCGTTTGATTCGGTGGAGGGGAGGTACCTATGGGAGGTTCTGTGTCGCTTTGGCTTTGGACCCAAATACATCTCTTGGATCAAGGCCCTATATAGATCCCCAATGGCTAGGGTTCATACTGGATTGGTGCTCTCCCCATCATTTAGCCTTCACAGGGGTACAAGACAGGGCTGCCCTCTTTCACCAACTCTTTTTGTGCTAGCCTTTGAACTTTTTGCACCTTCTTCTTTTTTGCACTTTACACGTTAGAATTCATTTCTTCATGTGCACACTGTTGATGTAATATTTTTCACAGCAAGTATTTTTAATTAATTAGCGCAACTTATTTATTATTTAAGAATAGTAAATAGTCATCTAAGGTTGATGTCAGTCCCCTTGCCTGGCATGAACCCCGACTGGTCCTCGTGTATCAGTGACAAGATGACATCATTGAGTCTCCCTGCCAGTATCTTCGCGAGCACCTTGACATCAGAATTAATTTAGGATATAGGGCGATATGAGGCGCAGTGTTCGGGGTTTTTACCTGGTTTGGGGATTACAATTATGACTGCCTCAGCCATAGATGCAGGCAGGGCACCCACCTCTAAGGAGTGACACAACATGTTGTGCAACCTGGAGGTCAGCTGCTCCGTGTACTGTTTGTAGAACTCTTGTGGAAGGCCATCTAGTCCAGGAGTCTTTCCAGCCTGTAGGGCCCCCAGAGCCTGCTGAACCTCCTTAAGGGTTATGGGGCTGTCCAAATGTTCTGGAGCTGTGTCCGTCAAGGTAGGGAAATCTACCTGATTAACGAAACTGTCTAGCTCAGAGGCTGAGTAGTCAACCCTAGAAGTGTACGAGGCAAAGCGGGCGTTAATAGCTACACTGTTGTCATCCCTGATGCGAGTGATTAACTGATTGTTGCTTCTTAGAAAGCCAGGCCAGAAGTCTACCGTTTTTTTCACCCTGCACAAAAATACGCTGGGTTTGAGCCATCTGCCATTTATTAGCTTTAGCAACCCTCAACAGTGTCACCTCTCAGTATGCTGCTTGCATATCTAGCTTCGTTATAGGGTTTTTAGAAAGGATACACTGGGCCTCAAGTACTGAGGCTCTGTGCTCAGCCTCCTCAATGGTAATTGCATTCCTAGTCCCAGCAATGGAAGACTGGTAGTTGCCTCTTATGAATGCATTAAAGGCATCCCAGACATAGTCAGGACCTGCAGAATCGTTGTTTGTCAGCCAATAGTCAGCTATATGTTTGCCCATCTCAATTTCAATAGCAAGATCGGAGATCGAATAGCGATAGAGCCTCCATATTTTGTCAGTGGGTGGTGTGGGTCGTGTAGGTGTTTGGAAACTGCAGAGCATAGGGGCATGATCAGATATGCCCCTGGGAAGAATTTCTACCTGCCTTACTCTAGCCAGGAGCCCACCCGTTACATACACTAAATCTATCTAGGAAAGTGAATTGAATGAAGCAGAGTGGCATGTGAAGGCTCACTCATCGGGCTGCCTCCACCTGCACACGTCCACTAGGCCATAGAGGGAAGCCAACTTAGACAATGTCAAATCCACATACGGACCAGGATTCAACCTATCCATGACTGGGCTTGGAGTCAGATTAAAGTCTCTAGCTATAACAATATTGTCAGTAGTATAGGTGGAGAGTATAGGGATCAGCGTTTTCAATAAAGCAAAGTGGTAGGTGAAGGTTTATAGACTCCAACTATCAGCATTTGTTGTTTCAATTAAAACATATAATATCACATATCTTCCCCCAGGGTCAAGCTTGACGTCCAGCACCTCACATGGCAGGGATCTGTGGACCAGTATACTCACGCCTCTAGCGTAACATGAGTGTGTTGTGTGGTAGTAGCTACCCACCCATGGTTTTTTAAGTGACATTATCTTGGCCCCAACCAGGTGCATTTCTTGCAGAATGCACACATGCGGATTATATTTTTTAAGGTAGGTCATTACCAGTGAGCGCTTAATCTTGTCATTAAGGCCTCTAACGTTCCACAAAATCAACCTAAGGGGCGCCATAAGGTGGGTATGGAAATATTTGTCAGAAGACACTGGACTTCAGCCCAAGCCAAGGAGGGGAACCCTAGTAGAGTCAGGATAATTTGTAAATCATCATGGTTCAGCCTATCACAATTGCTTAATATTCCAGCATACTGATATATTTTCAAGAGAACAAAACCACTGCACATACCACTCCTACATGAGGAGAAAACTTGAAACAAAACCTGCAAGAAAACAAACTAGGCTGCATGTTGTGCTTAGTCCCAAAACCCACCCCCGAAAAGTATAGGAAGATCTCCTATAGGAGTGAGGAGAAAGTAAACAAACCGTGAAGACGTACATCCGGACCATCCAACCGGTATTGTCCGCTGGCATAAGCCTAAAGTACCTGCTATGAAATTAGTTACGTTTTACAAGGATCATATGTAAAGCATAAAATTAAAAATAAAAAAAGTCACCTAGAGCAAGCTAGGGGCACATTTTTAGTTACAACTGTAACCTGAGAACACATAATAAGGCAGCGTTAAACCTCCTGATATCCTGCGGTAGACAGGGAGGATCCAGCCATCCAGTGAAAAGAAAAAATCTTAAGGTATATGTTAAGACAGATGGAATGGTAGGCAGTCCCATGCATATAGTCCAGCCTTCCTGCAAAGTAAATTTCTCCCAACAGGGAACTGCATCGCTACAGCTTGCCAACAGGAAGGGCCAAGGTAGCAAGGTGTGTTGTAGTGGCTGTGGCTTCATACAGCCTGAAGAAGCGGTGGGACGCGACTCCCCCCCGGCCGTCTTGAGAGGCAAATGCAGGGGAAGTAGGAGTTCAAGGGCAGTATGTATGACTTGCCGGGGTCTGTGCTCATATTAAGCCAGTTTGCCATTTATGTTTGCATAGGACTGCAATTTCCCTCCCCCCCTCAATATAGCAAACTTTTACTGGGCATTCCAGACAGGGGAATAAAGGTGAAACTTACCGGCAGTCCATGCAGAAGACAACAGGAGGCTTGTTAAGTTGTAAAACATGTAACAAAACTTGAAGTTTAAGGCACTAATTCAATGGGCTCCTTGCAGAGTGTCAATCCAGTTAGAAGCATCCTCTGGGGAAGTAAAGTAGCGGATGGCTCTCCGTCCGCCACTCGGAGACGTGCTGGGAACAGCATGCTGTAATTCAGGCACCTCGTACGCAGTTGGGCCTTGACATGATCAAAGGATCTGCGTAGGCATTGTGTCTCAATGGAGTAATCCGGGAAGAGCATATGTTTTATATTTTCAAAGCGCAGCTCCTCCAGCTTTCTTGCCTCCCGAAGGGCTAGATCTCTGTCTCTGAAGTTCAGAAGTCTAAAGATAAAGGTGCGGGGTGGTGAACCCTGAGGGCCCCACTTGGCGGCATCCTGTGGGCTCGCTCGACCACAAACTGTGGGGAGAACAGGGCCTTGGAGCGAAGTGTACAGATGAGGTGTTCTGTAAAGGCTGTGGGGTCTTTCACTTCAGCCCCTCCGGTAGTCCGTCTACCCACAGGTTATTGCAATGGCTTTGGTTCTCACTGTCTTCGGCCCGAGACTCTAGGAATCTTATTTTCACCTGTAGAGTGTGGATTGAGGTCCGGTGCTCCCTGGCGAGATCCTCCGACTCACGAACCCGGCATTCCATCTCCCCCACCCGATCACCGAGTTTTCCATGTCGCACCTCATCAGTCCAAACTCTGTCTGTAAGAGATCTATTTTGGCCGTAAGGGTTGTTGTGCCAGCATTGATGGCCTGCATCAAGGCAGTGAAGCGATCTTCCTCGGCTGTGGCCAGATCCATCATGGCGGTTTGTGTCGCCATATGCTGTCTCCTCACAACGGTTTGTTTCAGCTGCTGAGAAGAGGACTTAGTCGTTGTATTGCCACGTTTGCCGGTGCCCGATTTACCTCTTTTCATGCCCAAGTAGCCAGCCGTAAGTGGAACAGGTAGTGGGTGACGGATTAATCCCTAAATCCGGATAAAGAAAGCAGGTACTAGCAGAGCTCAGATCACACGCGTCCACTCCGGTCGCCAGCTTAGCCACGCCCCCCACACAGTAGCATTTCTACCTTCACTGAGTGGAGTATTTGCATGAATATAGCACTATTATTTAGCACATTAAGATAATAAGGAGGAACGTGTATTATCAACTGCGGGGAGGAGGAGTGCTGTAAACTTTTCCAACATATTGTAACTGTATTGTCTCCCTTTTACATTGTAAAGCGCTGTGTAAACTGTTGGCGATATATAAATCCTGTATTATAATAATAATATTAATTAAGCTTTGACACAAAAAAAATGGACAAAAGAAAACTGGAAGATGATTTTAATACAAGTATATGGTACAACAGACACATACTGTATAAGGAATATGAAATGCTGGAGAAACAGAGTTGATTTACTAAAACTGGAGAGTGCAAAATATGGTGCAGCTGTGCATGGTAGCCAATCAGCTCCTTACTTCAGCTTGTTCAATCAAGCATTTAAAAAATGATCGGGAAGCTGATCAACCCCACTGTATCCTTCTTTTAAGTGAGTTCCTCTCATTTTGAATTGTTCAGAGCAGCTTGCAGTGTGCCAAACGAGCACTCTAAAAAAAATTAAAAAAGTAAGAGATAAATACTTTTTAAAAAAATATTTTAAGGTATGCTGTGTGAATAGGAACAATAAAAATATAATTGAGTTTTCTCAAACTTGACTGCAAAAGCAACTTTTTCTTTACATTTTTTGGTAGAGTAGGAAAGGATTAGACACCCTCTCAAGTTTTTAATCGCTGTCTGTGTCCCACTGTGGAGAACCTGTCCATTTGTCCTGTTGGGTATTTTCACCAATATAGAAAATGAAGGGAAATCCACATTTTACAGTTGTCCTCATGAAAAAAGAGGAGCTGTTCGAATTAAAAATTCCCCCCTTTCTTGTAAATATTTACTCTCACCTTCTATTCTGTCTTCAGATAGGAAGTGATGTGAAATCACCCCAACAGGACACAGACAACAAAATATAAACAGACAGGTATTTTTATCCTTCCCTACTCTATCCAAAACAGAAGAAAATAGTTTTGGGTATACATAAACTTTAATAAACACTAGCATCCCTTTTAACAGATACTCTTAATACCCATGTGAACATGACAGTGAGATTTAACCACTTGCCGACCGGCTAACTGTAAATGTACATCATTACTTTGATGATAAATGCCGGGGTTATGGCAGCAGCCAATTGCCATAACCCCCCGGTATCTTTTTTTTTAGTCAGGTGGTCGGCTTTCATATCAAAGAAGTCCCAGCGGCAGATTCACTGTGAGATCACTTTTATAGGCAGCGGGAGAGGTGCCCCCCCTCCTGCTGCTTCCCGATCGTCTCCGAGCAATAATTGTTATGCAAGACCACCTCTTTAACTCTAAACAGGTAGCCTATAAAAATGTTTAAAGCGTTGCCTATGGAGATTTTTAAGTATGGTAGTTTGTCGCCATTCCACGAGCGTGCGCAGTTTTAGAGCGTGACATGTTAGGTATCTATATACTTGGCATAACATCATCTTTCACATTATACAAATAAATTAGGCTAACTTTACTGTTTTTTTTAAATTCATTAACCTCCCTGGCGGTATGATTATTTCAGATTTTTGGTGCTGAAAGCGGTACAATTATTTTGCATGAAAATTTGGCGTTTTATATTGTAGGCCTGTAATTCTTAGCAATAACTCACTTAAATCTGTCCAAACAAGAGTCTAGTAGACATCCCGGGTATGAAAAAGTTTGAAAAATGAAATCATAAATTATAATATAATAAATAACTAAAAATAATTATCAAAAATAATAATATAATAGTAATAAAATTTATTCAATAATGTAATCAAACCAAAAACGCTGAAATTTGCTCATTTGCAGAATTGTCGCTGTCGTCACTTTCAGTTTCTGATGATAAATTTCCCCAAAAATCAGTATCACTCAATTCTGCAAATGATTCCTATTTACTATCGCTGTTTTCTAGCTGATCAAAAAACACTTTTGACGCAAAGGGACACTTTTTGGTTGCTATGGACATTCTCATGTTTCCAGGCAGAAAGAATTACATTTATTATATAAAAGTGCATGCAGGGCTCTGGGCAAACCACTAGAGACAAAGGGGATGTGAAATGACTTCATACAGTAATGTAATCTATAAGATCACAGTGTACTGTATGTATACTGTGTGTTTCACTTTTTGAATTTTCTGCCGGTCTCCGTCCCCGTGCGACGCGACGCTTGCAGGGAACGGAGCCCGGCACACAGGAGTCATCTGGCGGCGGTCACAGCTCGCAGACACTGCGTGGGACATCGCTGGATCCAGGGGACAAGGTAAGTAACATTGCCTGGATCTAGCGATGCAATCCCGAGTGTGGCTCGGGGTTACCCTTCTTGGTACTGAAAATCCACCCCGAACCACACTCGGGAACACCGCCAGGGAGGTTAACCACTTCCCGCCCGCCATATAAAAATATGAAGGCCAGAAAGTGGTTCTATTATCCTAAATGGGCGTCATATGACATCCAGCAGGATAAGCTGTGATCACGTGCCCACGGCAGCATGGCGATCGGTGGTGTGTCAATCTGACACACCGCATCGTCGATCCAGGTAAAGAGCCTCTGATGTAGGCTCTTTATCATGTGATCAGCAGTGTCTGATCACAGCCGATCACTGTGTAAACAGGAAAATGTATTGGCTTTTCCTCTATTCGCGCTGACTGGTGCAAGTAGAAGAGAGCTGATCGGCTGCTCTCCTGACGGGGGGGTCTGCGCTAATAATCAGCACATTAATTATCAGTGCAGACCCATCGAGGATGCCCACCCATGACCACCAGGGATGTCCACCCATGGCCACCAGGTTTGCCCACCCATGACCACATGGGATGCCCACCCATGACCACCAGGTAAGCACACTAGAGCCCACCAGGGATGTAAATCAGTGCCCATTAGGGATGGCACCCTGTGCTCATCAGTGATGCCTGCCAGTGCCTCCGGATCAGTGCCACCAATCAGTGCCCATCAGTGCCACCTATCAGTGCCCATCAGTGCTGCCTATGTGTGTCCATCAGTGCCACCTAGGAGTGCCCATCAGTGCCACCTATCAGTGCTGCTTATCAGTGCCGCCTATCAGTGCTGCATATAAGTGCCTCATCATCAGTGCCACCTCATAAGTGCCCATCAGTGCAGTCTCATCAGTGCTCAGCAGTGAAGGAGAAAAATTACTTATTTACAAAGTTTTGTAACAGAAAATGAAGAAAAGACTTTCTTTTCAAAGTTTCCGGTCTTTTTTTATTTGTAGCGCCAAAAACTAAAAACCCCAGAGGTGATCAAATACCACCAAAAGAAAGCTCTATTTGTGGGGAAAAAATGAGAAACATTTTGTTTCGGTACAGTGTTGCATGACCACGTAATTGTCATTCAAAATGCAACAGTGCTGAAAGCTGAAAATTGGTAGGAGCAGGAAGGGGGAAAGTGCCTGGTATTAAAGTGGTTAAAGTGTATTTTTTCCAAAAAAATTGTGTTTGAAAAACCGCTGCGCATATACAGTGTGACATACAATATTGTAATGAACACCATTTTATTCTCTAGGGTCTCTACTAAAAATATATATATAATGTTTGGGGGTTCTAAGTAATTTTCTAGCAAAAATAACTGATTTTTACTTGTAAACAACAAATGTTAGAAAAAGGTTTGGCCTTAAAGTGATTTAATAATGTCATTGGTGCTGTTTATGCCAGGAAAAGGTTTTCCTCAGATATTTGCACATGCAGGAGCTAATTCTTAGCTACTTTTTATTAGATGGATAGAAGAGAACACGAGCCAACAAGTGAGAGGTAAATTACAGTAGTTAATTATCTTGTCACCCCTATAGCCATTATATAACAAACCACTGAAGTATAAGCATTGTAGTTTACATTTCTGCCAAAAAAGCCTCTTTCCAATTGTCAGAACTTGTTCATATGAAATGAGATTAAATGAATGCAAAAACTTCTAACTACTTTTTGCATCATGTTAGGAAAAAATTAAAAAGACAAAATATAAACCATTATACCTCAGAAACTCTCAGAATTGTATCAGATTTTCTTTCCTAATATTGTGCCAGCTTCTAAGACTAGAATGTATTTTCATGTCTTTTAAAGCCTTCCAGATTTGAAGAGTGATGTCATCTATAATTAATAGAGAATGGATAAAAGGAAAAATGTCTGTGTGCGGGACAGTAACTTTTTATTTATAAGATATTATTGTCTCGTCTAAACCATAAAAAGAGACAGCCACGGTGGATAATTATCCATAACTTGATACTGAAAAACACTGAAAAATACAGTTATGAAGAATTAACAGTTATGATTACTGATTCAATTAAAGTGAATCAACAATAAAGTGCATAAGTAATTTACAGCAGCGCAACACAACACCCTCAATATAGAATCAGTTCATAAAAAATCTCCAAAACTCAGAATAAGTGAAAAAAAAAATATATAAAAAATTTCAATCGTGATGAGAAGGTGCAAAATATAGGTACACCCTTATTCTTCCACCATCGTGCACTAGTGTCTCCCGTCACCCAAATACACTGAGGCTCACTGGATATAAAATGAAAACCAGCATGTTCAATATCCACCCGATATAAGCTTCAATCGTTCAGATAGGACAATTCCTCCACTCTTATGCTCAATCAATCTAGAGACTCCACTCGTGCATGGGAATATAAAACAGAGCCTCTCATAGTGCAACACCATTATAAGTTTTAAAACATTTATTAAACCAAGTAATGCTCGTACATTTAAAATAAAATCACATCGCATATCAGCTGGGATACTGGGGTGTTACTGTACCGCTGATCCGCCTCTCATCATGCCGCTCAGGTCCCAGAGACTCTAGATTGATTGAGCATAAGAGTGGAGGAATTGTCCTATCTAAATGATTGAAGCTTATATCGGGTGGATATTGAACATGCTGGTTTTAATTTTATATCCAGTGAGCCTCAGTGTATTTTGGTGACGGGAGACACTAGTGCGCAATGGTGGAAGAATAAGGCTGTACCTATATTTTGCACCGTCTCATAACGATTGAAATTGAACTATTTTTTTATATATATTTTTTTTTCACTTATTCTGAGTTCTGGAGATTTTTTATGAACTGTTTCTATATTGAGGGTGTTGTGTTGCCAACACTTGCGCTGCTGTGAATTACTTATGCACTTTATTGTTGATTCACTTTAATTGAATCAGTAATCATAACTGTTAATTCTTCATAACTGTATTTTTCAGTGTTTTTCAGTATCAAGTTATGGATAATTACCCACCGTGGCTGTCTCTTTTTATGGTTTAGACGAGACAATAATATCTTATAAATAAAAAGTTACTGTCCCGCACACAGACATTTTTCCTTTTATCCATTCTCTATTAATTATAGATGACACCACTCAAATCTGGAAGGCTTTAAAAGACATGAAAATACATTCTAGTCTTAGAAGCTGGCACAATATGGGAAAAGGTGCCCATGAGTGCATATTACTTTCAAGGCAAGTAATCTGTTTGGTTTCAAGGCCTAATGAATAACAAAGTCATGCCTGATGTTCTTGACATAATGGGGTTGATTTAATAAAGCTGGAGAGTGCAAAATCAGGTGCAGATCTGCATAAAAGCCAATCAGCTTCCAGGTTTTATTGTCAAAGCTTAATTGAACAAGCTGAGGTTAGAAGCTAGGCTACCATGCACAGCTGCACCAGATTTTGCACTCTACAGCTTTAGTAAATCAACCCCAATGTTTGTATGACATTGTGGGGGAGATTCACTAAAACTGGTGCACTCCAAATCAGGTGTAGCTGTACATGGTAGCCAATCAGCTTCTAACTTTAGCTTGTTCAGTTAAGATTTGGCAATAAAACCTGGCAGCTGATCGCTTTCTATACAGAGCTGCACCAGATTTTGCACTCTCCGGTTTTAGTAAATAACCACCATTGTGTGGTTATATGTCACCCATCCAAAGCTAGAATATAGCCAAATGAGGCTTTAAGAAGTGTAATTATCCAAATCCATATTTGTCTGTTTCTGTGGCCATTGATCCCATTGACCTTAAGATCAGATAATAGTGACATTTTTTATAATACTTTTTACCAGTTACAATAGTCAGTGAATTGGGACATAATCATTTTATTTTAAATTAAAAAATCTCTGATGGCCACTCCCCAGCCCAAATCAAAACATTCAGGCCTGCACTCACTGTCAGGCCTGACTAGATTTTACCTCTCCTAACAAAAATCTACAAAAATAAAGCACCTATCACTATGGGGGGTGCAACACTCACCCCCCCAAAACATCTGCTGGTCCCCAGCTGAAAATTTACAAAAATAGCTCCTGGGCCGAGGAACATGGGCATCCCATAATCAGAAAGTAGAAGGGGAAAAGGAAAAAAAACTTGGATGGGGAACTGTACAAATAATTTAAGTTCAAAAATATATCACATCATCTCTGTAAATTATTCACACTGTACAGTATAAAACATTCCTGCAACTAGCCATACACAGATACAATATACATTTCTGGACCGAAACACTTTCCTCGGAAGGAAGGCCCTTCGTCCGCATAAGTTGTAGCAGTAGGTAGTTGACTTGACTCTCATCGGATGAGGATGACCAGCCGGTCCATCTTTGGAATCTTGAGAGAAGAGAGAACAACTAACTATACCTATCTACAAATATGTCTACTGAGAGGAGTTTACAAGCCTCCAGTAGAGCAACAAGCAAAGAAAAGTTTCTTTCACCTGCCTGTCCTATTAGTGAGGGGTTACGATCCCACTGCAGGAGCAGAAACAAAGAAAGTCCTTATTTCTCTTTTTTTTTAAAGGTTCCTGATGGGAGGGGCCCCTCCCTGAGCAACAGGTCCTCAAAAGTGATGAAACAGGAACAAACTTCACCCCAGTGTCCCTGTAGTGAAACAGTCTCTTCCACTAGGCACAGGGTGGCAGGCTAGTTTGTCCTGCAATTGTCATAGACAGAAGGAATCATGCTGCACTATCCAGCAGTCTTTGATGGCAGTCTGTGTGGTACTTTAAACTTCCTCACACATAGTACCGAGGGTCCGGCACCTTTCTGCGGCCCCTTCCCGCTGTATCCGTGTAGACAAAGTGGCTCTGGGTCGGCCGACCCACTTTCACAATCAGAACTCTCTTTCTGTGTATTGATCTCCCAAGACACCATTCCTGCTTGATCTCCAAGAACCGGGCGCACAATTCCCTCTCTGGCCCTCTCCATGGCTTTGGGGTATGTAGATAGTCCCAAACAAGGTCGTCCTCCCACTCTAGCCGGGAGTCCTCTACAATGTCCATTATTTGGGGTGAGATATAGGGGAAGTCCTGGCCCCACTCCAAGGCTACCCTCCGCTGCCCCTCCCTCTGGAATCTGGAGAACTTTGGTAGCTCTCTTGCATTCCCTCTCCTGGGAAGAATGTCAGTTTCAGGTGATCTCACCACCCCTTGGTAGTAGGTTGGTGCCCTGGTCTGAGTCGGGGATGGCCTGCAATGAAACAGCTGCTGCACTTGGGCTTCTGCAGGGGGTTTAGATGACAAACTGGGCATTGTCTCTCTCCCTCCAGCATGGGCTCCTGGAGCACTAATCTCTCCAATCTCCGATTCTGCCTCATCCAAGCTACTTGACCCAGGGGATGACCACTCACCAAGCTTTTATAATGATCCGAACTCAAACTGCAATCTGGGGGAACCCAAGTCTAAGGCCCGCTCCTCATCTTCCCTGTCCAACTCACCTGAGGAGACCCCTCTCTCTCGCCGCTGCTCCTTCAGGACAGGTATGGTGAGGGGTTGCAAGCCGAGCGGCACCTCAGGGACTTTAGCTGGTCCCAGCAGGACAGTACTCACCGGTCCCAGGTCCCTGGCCAGGCCATGGGCCTCTGCTGTTTCTTCCCTTTTGTCTTTGACCTTCACAGGGGAGTCGCCAGGCTGAAGCTCACCTTTGAGTGATGCCTCCAGGCCTGCTCCGGCCTTCCGGGACTTCCGTGGCTGGGGATAACACAATCCTAATTGTTAAATGAAGATCTTGAAAAACATTGTCAGGAATGTCGACAGGTCACACAGAAGGTTGTCAGATCAAGGCAAGATCCTTTTGAGACAGTATGAAATTTTTGTAAGTCACCAATCTCCCTCACCCTCAATCTGAAGAACATTTCCCAAATGAAACTCTAACTGGATCTTGCATTAGTTGAAAGAATCTCAACAGGTCTTTGGGTTGCTGCAGTAAGTATCTGTAGTAGTCTTATTGGTAAACTGTTATTGGTAGTGTGGATTTTCTACTTCACCTATGGTAGACATGAGCTCCCCTAAAATCTGGAGCCTTTGGAATGTTTTATCAAGTGCAGGCTTCAAAATGTTCAGAGGGCTGCACAATAGCTTAATATTAAAAAATTGGGGCGTGGCCTGGCGGGCAAGGAGGACAGACGTGACAGAGACAAGCTCCGTCTGTGAGAAACAGAATCTAAGCTCATCCTCACTACAGGAGCTTCTTTTTGAGGTAAAAACACCTCCATCACAATAACCAGACGATTATCTATCTATTGTGACCATTTTGGGACCTTAAATTTATCCCTCTCCGGAGACGCGGTAGGCCTCAACTGAAGCACCGGGCTAAATTTTCGGCCCGCCGGAACTTCCGCAATCGCGGCGCCCGCTCTTAGAGGCAAATACTCCAACACAGGGCCAACGGAGACATCAGCCACAGACACCATAACCTCGGACCTGACCTGGGAGAGGGTAAGAAGAAATTAAATAGTGGCTTTGACTCTCTTTAAGGGCCGGTCTTCACAACTCAATTTGCGGCCTACACCTGTCACTTTTACATGTGGGCTCCCCCCCAGTTCATATACTTACACTCATCCTACCGAGGGTCCTTCCTTATCATTAAGCCTTAGAAGAAAAGCTATTCTACAGGCACTAATTAAAAGAAGAACTGTTACTGATAAGTGATTTTTTCTTTACATCTTCATTGCTTCCACAGACACAAGTAATGCATATGTACTAACTGATTCACTGCAGGCTTGAAGCAAGTAAACCAATTTAGGTTCTATCTCAAACTCTGACCTCACACGAGATATGGACAAATTCACGTTCACCAACACTAATACTCCTGGTCGCTCCCTACGCTCTTCATCAACTGTCAATAATAAACAATTTCCTGCATATTTTCAGAAATACTCTTTCAAGGAAAAAGGAGCTACGGAAAAAATGGCGCCTACAAAGAAAAACACAAGAGAAACAGAAGAAGAGGATGACAATATATCACTAGCCACTTCAGAAGATATGGTAAGACACAATACACACCATGATTCGCCTCTAACATATGCAGATATGACGGAAATTGCAGCAGATATCAAAAATTCCTTTTCCACTGCCATCACTGACCTAAAGGCAGATATCCTGATGCTCACTGAGCAGATGGGGTCCAACGAATGTGCAGGTAAGAGGAGAGACAGAGCAATTGCCAGACTCGATACTGTCACAGATACCCACTCACAACACTTAATTACCATGAACAGACAACTGGAAGATTTAGATAACCGGGGGAGGAGGAACAATATAAGAGTACGTGGAATACCTGAATCCATCACGGCTGATCAAATTAAACCTGCCCTCACCTCAATATTCAATAACCTAATCGATAGACCAGCAGAATCCCCAATTGAATTCGACCGTGCACATAGGGCTCTCAAACCAAGGACATCGGATGATGCTCCTCCAAGAGATATCATCTGCTGCTTGACCAGCTTCACATTGAAGGAAGAGATTCTCCAAAGAGCCAGGCAAAATGATGCTATTATCTTTAACGAAAAGGAGATCTTACTCTTTCAAGATTTATCCCCCATCACTCTCAAAAACAGAAGAGCACTGAAACCCCTGCTCGAGGTCCTGAAGGGCAAAAACATTACATATAGATGGAAATTCCCCTTCACCCTTCAAGCAACCTTTCAAGGTAAACAGTTCTTTCTTCGAACCCCGGACGAACTATCCACATTCTACGAAAATCTACATTTGGAATACATCCCTCTTCCAGACTGGTACGCGGAATTCCTATCCCCTCCAGATGCAAATAACGAAACCTCATCTTTAAATCCGTCTCCCTCTTGCTCCCCACATTCCAAAGGGAAACAAAACAAGAGGATGAATCACACTGGGAAATTCTCCCCATTAGCCAAGACGCCGAGAACAAAAGACTACCATTAAAATATCAGCCATATGAACTCGTACTCATCTCATCGTCCATCTTAAACCACTGCAGTTACAAACATGAGACCATAGAATCCTTTCTTCTTCATCAAGTCACTTGGTTCACCAATCTTTCGGCACAGATCCCCCAATGGGGTCTCTTTTCTCAGACCTTCCAATAAGGCCTATACATCAAAGTTGAGCTATTATTGTTTTAAGCTCTGTTCACCCCTGTTTATTTTTTTTTTTATTTTTTACATATCTGGCTACCATACAGGTTCTTAATTCCTGAGGAAACCCGATCCTTATTATACTAAGAACAAGCTAAAGGCAAATCAAGGAGCTTTTCATCAGTTACCCGGATCATTTATTTGATCGAAAGCACATTCATTTGATGAAGTCGGTCAACAAGGTACTTACGGTCCCTTCACTCAATTTAAGACAATAACCTTGCATTCCAAGCATAAAGACAGTCCTTTGAAATCACCCCTTTAAATCGCAATATTTATAGTAATAAAGAATAAACTGTAATATTCTTGTAGGCTTCACCTCCACTCACCCAGCAACAAAATGGATCAATCTGTACCCTCAGAGACACAAATCTTTATACTGTGAGACAACAAGGAAGGACTTGTACTATCTGGAGCAGATTTCCTGAGAGCTACACCAAAGAGGTTACATGGCAATATAAATGGGACAGATGCAGGCTCCTCAAGCATACCTCTGTCTTTATGCTTTAAAATACAAATACTGTTCCGGTATTAACTCTGAAATATTCATACCTCACTTGCAGTAAAAAGGAGCATCCCCTGGTTGCTTACTCCTCAAAGAACCAGACTCTGGACAGTTTGACCTTTGGTCAAAATTCTAACCTGGAATTACCCTTACTTTCTTTGCTGTTATCAATATTGTTTTTGTATTGAAATTGTTTCTAATATTTCTTCTTTTTCAATAGGAACCAAGTTACAGGGTCTCTAAAGTCACCTCGTTCTGAATTTGCAGTGTCACTTTTCCTTCTGATGTGAGTAACTCTTTTTAATACAATATATAGAACCCTCTTGCCCATGCATAATCTCTACAGATTTCTCATGGTTGAAAGCCCACAAGCCTGCTACACAACACCTTATTCATATCTCTACAAATTATCACTCTAAATTCAACAATACACTTTGACTCTCCAAGTCACCCTCTGTACAACCCGCCACCTACTACCCCCCCAAAACAAACAATTGGAGATACTCACAACAGAGGTATCAGTTTAATTCATAATTATTCTTTAATTGTTTTAGGAACTAGTTTCGTTGAGTTCAGAATTGAGCTCAAAATACCTGATTAGAAGTGGTTCCTACTTCTTGAATTTTTGAAAAGCCCTTTGCTTTCTTCTCACTTTATCTCCCTTCAATCTCTTCATTTTTCCTCCTCCACGTATCTCATACCTTTCAGCAAAGAACATGTTTTTTCTTTAATCCACTTTCCATACTCTATGCACCTCCTCCTTTTTACTTCTCTAACTTCCCTCTATTTCACTCTTCTTTCGTTTCCCGAAAAGTTTTTAAGTTCTTCATCCTTGGTGAAGATTAGTCCATAAAACTCGAGTTAAGACTTGAGTTGCTTTGATCAAGGATTTTGTTAATTTCTTATTAATACTTAATTTGACTATGGAGACAACACTCATAGAGGTTAACAAACAAAACCCCCCCATCATCCACCGCCCAACATGTCTCCCACTGAACCTCTCAGTTTCACATAACAACTTAAATCTCACTATTAAACAT
>BLSH010160959.1:722328-737417 GCA_018402905.1 Glandirana rugosa | reverse complement strand
ATACATCCAAATACACAATATTCTTAAGAATAAAAAAACCCAAAAACTCTTTTCCAGACCGCTTACCCCGATGGAAGAGATTTGTTTACACAAGAAACAGACTACAAACTCAATCTCATTATCCTACAATTGGCTTATTCGCTCAGATTGCACCACCCCTGGGAAAATTAAAGAAAAATGGGAAAATGACTTAGCACTTCACATAACTGACCCACAATGGGAGAGAGTGTGCATTTTCACACATAAATGCTCCCTTAGCACTAAAATACAGGAGACTTCTTACAAACTCATCACAAGATGGTATATTACCCCCCAAAGGGCCAAGAGTTGGTCCCATCTGACATCTGACAAATGTTGGAGATGTGACTCCGAAGTAGGATCTCTATTCCACATTTGGTGGTCATGCCCACTTATTCAGAATTACTGGCAATCCGTCATAAGTCTGATAAAACACATCACTGACACACCAATCACTCTGGACGCTAAAGCATGCCTTCTTCACATAAATCATCTCTCTATTCGCAGCTATAAAAATTCACTGACCAGACATCTATTAAATGCCGCCAAAGCATTAATCCCCTTACATTGGAAATCAACAATTACCCCGTCCATTAAAGACTGGATCGAGAAAGTTAATCTGACATACAAAATGGAAGAAATTTGCGCAATGAAAAATGAATCTACAGCCAAATTCCATAACTCTTGGAAAAGCTGGCTCATGTTCACCCATTCTGACAGGTTCTCAGAATTAATGGCCTAATTCAAATCAAGCCATGCTTTTCACGTTGTATTTTCACAAAGATACATACCCCACAATGACCATTCAATTAATAAACCACTAGGTAACCCTTAGTTCTGATCTCTGTCGGTTGTCTAATTCTATACACTGTCTTTGTTTCTCCCCTCTTTCTCTTTTCCTCCCTCTTCTTTCCTTAAGTCCTCGGTAAATCTTACCAGAGGCACTTACTCTATCCATGCAGATGTTATATCATAACCTACTATCAAATACATTGCTCGTTGAGTTCATGATTAATCTATGTAATAACCTATCACAATACTGTTATCCTTATCTATCAGCGCTTCTTTCACAATTTTATGGTTAAAATAATCTACGAATATATCTCTATTGCATCACCAAATTTGATAATTGTTATCAACCTCGATGTACAATAAGACTATTACAATGTGATTGTTAAATTCTTTCCTCAATAAAACTTGATTGAGAAAAAAAAAAAAAAATAAAATAAAAAATTGGTTTTGCTCAGTTTTACTGCAATGTGCATTAATTCATGCAATGCTGTCCATGTGTTAACACATTGTTACAGTACTTTACGATGCACCTACACTGCTGCAAATCACAACACACATGACATGCATTGCAGGCTGTTGCATTAAAAAAGTCTGTGGGTTTTTCGTGCATTAAGGTATTCTGCCAACACTTTCAAAATGAATGGGCTGCTTTAACGCAAAACATCTAAACATGAATTAAAGGGCATGCACTGCAAAGATGCAAAGGGACTATTATGTATACAGCAGTTTTGTATTTAGAACCATCAATTTAACCGCTTAAGGACCAGAAGATTTTCTTCCTTAATGACCTGGCCATTTTTTGCGTGCGCCCACACCACCTGTTCCAGCGACCGACGTACAATGACGACGATTCGCGGGAACGAGCTGACCTGCCGCAGTACAATGATGGCGGCTGGTTGGCAAGTGGCTAAATCATATTAATTGTAAAGAAACTCACACTCCTTGTGTAAAGGTAAAAATTGACATCCTGCATAATGGCAGCCTTTCTTTGCATTTTAACAGTACCAGTGGTGGGAATGCATCTGGTGAATTGTGATCCATTGTTTACCTGGTGCTAAATGCTCTGCAGCTCAATGCGGGGTGCCTAGCATGTCATACGTGGCCCGTGGGAGGCATGTTGGGCACCCATGTTCTAAAGGACCCCCCCAGAAGGAATTTTTGCTGTTTGATAACACCAGTTGTTACTCTCCGTTTCATTCCACTGCCCAAAGCTGATGCACTGAATAACAAAGGAACAAATTTAAAGTGGTTGTCATGTATGATAAGGCTTTCCTGTAGGTGCCCTGCATATCTCCTAAACCTGTACGGTTCAGGAGATATGCAGTGTTGTAGCTGTGCCGACGTCATGTCGGCACATGCGCAGTGATGAAACGGCCTCTGTGCCGTTCCTCCACTGCGACCGTGCCGTGCATGCGTGTGGGAGTGATGTCACGCAACTACAGCCAGTCACAGCGCCGGAGTCATGGCCCCGGAAGGAAGAGGGGCAGAAGATGGATGCAGCCTGGAGTGGGGACATCGCTGGACATCGCAGGCTTCGTTTGCAGGTAAGTGGCACATAATGGGCTACAATGCAATGCATAGTAGCCCATTATGCATCTACTTTACAGGGGAATGTAGTGGAAAGTAAACCCAATCTGGGTTTACTTCTTCTTTAACTACCAGGTCCTGTAGAAAAGGGTAAATGGACAAAAAAAAAACAATTAAAAATAAAATAATAAAAAAAAGGATACATGGACAAAAGTCAGTGGTACATTCTGCCTAAGTTCAAAAAAAAAAATAAGATCAAGGATGACAGCAAGCAAAACAGAATGAGCAACTAGGCAATTGTTCATGCAGGTGGCAATTAGATGCAACCCAGAAGAAAGGCTAGATCCAAAACCAGAGTGAAATAAGGAATCACAGAATGATTTTAATGTTTAAATAACATATTCTTGCTCATTTGGAAATCATTTATTCAGAAATGCATTATACATCAAATGCATTACACACTATACCTGAACCTTTGATATTGAAATGTTCTCCCTGTGATTTGACATGCATAGACTCTGTACAGGTTAATACTCTATGATATTATACATCAAACTGGATATTAACATTAGCCAGGAAAGACACATTGTTACGAAAAAAGGTGTTCTGCATAACCCAGCACACTGTAATACAGATAATGCTAGGTTATATGTGTAGCCAATGGCCTCCTTAGGGGTGGCTGGTTAGTGTTGGTCACCTACTCACAACTTCCCTCGATCACACTTCTACTGACATCCAGAGTCAGAAAACAGGCTTGCTCTTTGTTCTTGTTGTTTTCATTTGGGGATTGAACTTGGATAGGGATTGGGGTAGCTATGGGATGCCCAAGAATCAACAGTTCTGTACACGTGACCACTATATACACTCTCCAGTATATACATTTCTCCAACTTCACTCCAGCACACTTCTTGCTTCTCTGACAACTCCTGGTTCCTCTCTCCTGCACACTTCTTACTTTGCACTGGTGAAACCTGGAAGGAAATTTACCAGGCCTCCAAACAGTCTTGTTTGGCCTAGCTAGCACATGTGAGACCTGATGTAGATTTACCAAGCCTCCAGACCACCCTTTGTGGGCTTGGGGTTGAGATTCCCCTTGTGTAGAAGTTAGTTGGTTGGTGATAGCTAGCCACGATGGACTGCATCTCCCAACCCATCTTTACTCTGTCCATGATACCAGTTCCCAGTCTCTTCCTGCACCTCTTACAGACTGTCTTCCTCCCAATCTGCTTGTGCATATCCACTCCCCTGGGCTGTGTCACTCACCAACACCTGTTACTTGTAGTTCCTCCCGGAGATCTCTCTCTGATAGTGTTCTCTTTTGCTCTCCACCAGGATCTTGCTCTCTCCTCCTGGCTGCACCCGAGTTCTCCCAGGCTGAGGTCACCCCCCCAGACTAGGGGCTCCCTCCAGACCCTGACAGCCTCCACACTATTCCATCTCCGTCTGCTTCCACCCAAACTCTCCTGCCCCCACTGACCACAGTATTTAAGGAGGCCTGCCCTCTGCCAATCCAGGTTGGGGATTGGTCAGGGCACCTTAACATACAACAGAAAGCCTCACCTCCTCTTCCCATTCCCTTTTCCAGAACTTTCTGAAGAAGAGGGGAAGGGTAACCAAGGGGTGTTGCTTCCAACAGTCTCCAGTGCTTCCTGGGCCACACCCCTGCTCAGAATCAAAACAATCAGGCCTGACTAAAGTTTACCTACTCTTAACAAAAATCTATCTCTAAGCACCTACCAATGGTAGAGGGCGCTACATACAGTAAGGTCCATAAATATTGGGACATCGACACAATTCTAATCTTTTTGGCTCTATACACCACCACAATGGATTTGAAATTAAACAAACAAGATGTGCTTTTACTGCAGACTTTCAGCTTTAATTTGAGGGTATTTACATCCAAATCAGGTGAATGGTGTAGGAATTACAACAGTTTGTATATGTGCCTCTGACTTTTTAAGGGACCAAAAGTAATGGGACAGATTAACAATCATAAATCAACCTTCCACTTTTTAATACTTGGTTGCAAATCCTTTGCAGTCATTTACAGCCTGAAGTCTGGAAGGCATAGACATCACCAGACGCTGGGTTTCATCCCTGGTGATGCTCTGCCAGGCCTCTACTGCAACTGTCTTCAGTTCCTGCTTGTTCTTGGAGCATTTCCCTTCAGTTTTGTCTTCAGCAAGTGAAACATTCCACTTCTTTCCCTTAAAATATTCTTTGGTTGCTTTCGCAGTATGCTTCGGGTCATTGTCCATCTGCACTGTGAAGCGCCGTCCAATGAGTTCTGAAGCATTTGCCTGAATATGAGCAGTGTATAGAGCCAAAACGATTAGAATTGTCCCAATATTTATGGACCTGACTGTATGTATAGGTATAAAGGAACATTCACTGTTTTTGCAAATTAATAGCGAGTTCTAACTGTGTGGGGGCTGGGCTGTCAGGGGCATAAGAGATCTAACTGATCCCAGTGACAGGGATCAGTAGATCTTTTACATGCCACCTCACAGCACGGGAAACCGCCGTGTTTACATCGGCGGTTGCCCGTTTTTCTTCTCTGCCAGGCAATCGCAAGTAGCCGGCAGACATCGAGTCCGCCGGACCCACGGCCATACTGCTGCAGAGTGCGGCGGGCACGAGCGAGCCGCCATTTATAGACGGCGATTCACGGGATCGTGCCAGTCTGCAGCAGTAAATATACGCGAGCCGGTCAGGAACCGGTTAAAGGAGACATATGGACACAGCATACACTTTAACTTTATAACATCAGCATTGTAATGCAAATACAAACAATAGTTATTTTTGTTATATGTAAACAGCGAATTCCTTGTTTATGCATGATAGGAGTAATAAATGAATATATACATCTTCTAAATGTGTGCACTTCAACAATGTGATGATTAGGATTCTTATTCACTAAAGTCACATATTGCATGTGCTGTTAAATTGAAACAGTTGTAATACTCAATTCAGCCACCTTGGGCAAAATGTTCTTCCTGAACATAAAATCTTCATGCACATGGTTCCTATAGTGCTTGTATACAGAGGTAAAACATTAGAAACACTTTGCCCATGTACATAAATAATTCTAAAGAGGAACAAGAGAGCCCTGCTGAAGCTTGCCTAGAAACCTGGCAATGCTGTGTGTGCTGACTTTGAATCTCCAGACCCATACTGGGCATCCTACAGTCTTGGGGTGTTCATTTGCTTGAACTGCTCTGGAATTCACTACAACATCCCTCAGATCAGCTGTCCGTTTAGACCCATGGAATGACGTACAGAGATTGCGTTCCCATTGGAGCATTATCGGGATAAGAAGTTCAGCCTATACCTTCAACCCAGAGCAGACCCGGTGGAAGAGTCCTGTGATTACCCCGGCCAGGGTGTTTGGCCATATGCATATCTGACCTCTCTTTTGTTAGAGGGTCCACTGCTTTTGATAAGATTACATCCATATTAAGGGGGTCAAGAGGAGTTATTTAAATGTATACAAACTTTTATGAATTTAAATCTGAGAACTGTATCATTATGTCATTGTATTGGTGTATCTGGTCTTGGAATTTGCCACACATGGGTGTCCTTTAGTTGATTATGTAGCACGTTTGCACCATAACTCATTTATATCACAGTTGTTGATGTTTTTGACGAATGCAATTTTTATTTTTGATTTCAATATTGTTTATAGTGTGGCTCTTTTTTAGAATTATTGGTTCTGGTCTGTGACAAAATATCTCGCAGTAGGGCTGCTACTTTTTCTGATCACTTTTTTGTTAGCATTCTTGTTTAACACTGTTGTCATTTTCATTTGCACTAATTTTCATTATTATGATCTATTGTTACTTCCAAGCTTAGTTTTTCGAGTTGGTATACCATGTAATGTACATAAATACCTAAATATGTTTAGTCAACCACTAAATCAAAATGCATGAAATCTGTAGTGTCTCACTACGTTAAACAGTTTAGTTTACTTATTTTTTTCTCTTAGCTGAATTCCTAGCTGATGAGAGCATGAAAATGCCAGCCCACTCCCTCTTACCTCATACAAATTCCTATTGGCCACTGAGGCTGCCCATCATAGTGATGGACCAGTAGGGAACTGTGGGGGAAGGGTATTAACAGAAAACTCCAATGCTACCCAAAAGTTCCTACCTGGTCTGACCCAAGGTTCAACATTGACAGCAGCTGCTGCAGTTTTACACAGTCACCTCTAGGTGCATACATTTCATACCTGCAGCAGTCTCCCCTCACCTTCCCAACAGAGTTTCTTTTTTTTACCAGATATTTCTCAGAAGAATTTTTTGTCTTTAGATTTAACAGAGACACAGTGAGGTTGATTTACTAAAACTGGAGAGTGCAAAAAACGGTGCAGCTGTGCATGCTAGCCAATCAGCTTCTAGCCTCAGCTTGTTCAATCAAGCTTTGACAATAAAACCCTGAAGCTGATTGGTTTGCTGTGTGGAGCTGCACCAAATTTTGCACTTTCAAGCTTTAGTAAATCAACCCCAATGTATCAAACATAAAATAAAGATATGGCTCCAAATCAGACAATACCCAGCTAATTAAAATGAAGAGCTTCTCAGCTTAGTTGTTTAAGTTAAATACTATGGGCTGATTTACTAGAACTTGAGACAGCAAAATCTGGCGTAGCTCTGCATAGAAACCAATCAGCTTCCAGATTATTTTGTCAAAGCTTAATTGAACAAGCTGAAGTTAAAAGCTGATTGGCTACCATGCACATCTGCACCATAATTTGAACTCTCCAGTTTTAGGTACTGGTCTTTTTTCTTTCTCAGGACCAACTCATAGAGCATCATATTCTGCTGAATGCAAAATATCTATATCACTAATTAGAATACAAAAAAATTCCAGTGGCTGAGAATACACACACCTCTACTCCCAAGTTTTTGAGTATACATATTATAGAAAGAGGTGTCTGTTCGCGTTGTCCCCAGTGGGACTTTTGTGTCATATGATGAAATTGTGCTAACATATTTTAAATCATGCATTGACGCAATGGCGTTATTATTGTGAACATTATTTGTAAATAAAATGTGATATTTTTATAAATTATATCTAGTCTCATGTGGGTGCCAGTAAAGTCCACTATCAGAAGGATTGCACTTGCTAACTCCAAAATGTGCATCAAGTTTCCCTGTGCAGGAGTTAGCTCAAAGGCTGATTCGATTCTATAGCTAATTTATACGATAATAGGGTGTGGTACACTCTGTGAATAAAGAGTTGCGGTAGTCTGTGAGAAAAGGATAAAAATATAGACTATACTGATTGAAATATGCTTTTCCAAACATCATCTAGAATAGGACCAAGATCCATTTCCTATTTTGATTTACAAGGCAATCTCAATTTAAGAAAAAATGTAACCATCAGCTGAGCATAACTCCTGTAGGCTGAGTTCATATCTCTGTGCTGAGCAGCTCACAGCAGGGGTCCGGTGTGTCCCTGTTCACTGTTTCAGGTCCAATTTCAGTCCGAATTTTGGTTGAATTCGGACCTGAAATGGACCAGAAGACATGCAGGACTCCTGTGCAATTTGCTCCGCAGCCGCCCCAGAGCTGTGTGAACCGGCTCCATTGAGAGACGGTCATAGGCTCCTGACATGCACATAAATGATATATGGTAACTATACTCACCTGTGCCCATCTCCAGCCCTTAAATAAGTTCATTGTACCAGATTAAGGTGTACTTGATATATCCAGAGATCCATAGTAAGCATAATCCAGACCTTCCCCATCAAAAGCATTGTGGGCAAATACAGGTGCTTTTTCGGATATGTGATGGTATCAAAAGCATATAAAGAATTCATCCCTTGAAATAAATTTTAAGGTATTCTGTATGAGGCTCTGAGTAGGGTAAGTCGCTCCCACACAACTATATGTTGCAAGTGCGCGGCAATGAAAAACAAAAAAAAAATGGATTGGGGCTGAAAGGCCACCCTAGACCATGGCATACTGAAGTACCTTCAGTCTAATCCTAGGCAGTATTTTTCTCCACACAAGTACACTAAATAACAGAGTCTCTTTATCAATACCTTGTGTTATAATCATATTTACCATAAGCTACTACGGTTGATTCACAATACCTTGTTTGTTTTATTTATGCATTTATATACTCCACTGTGCTTTACATGGATTATGAATCCATTCATAGCTCCTACATTACAGCTCTACAGCTCTACTACAGCTCCTACCTGTACGGTTTAGGAGATATTCCCCCTCTAATTTTATTGATTTATGCATTTATATACTCCACTGTGCTTTACATGGATTATGAATCCATTCATAGCTCCTTCATTACAGCTCTACAGCTCTACTACAGCTCCTACCTGTACGGTTTAGGAGATATTCCCCCTCTAATCCGCTGCGGCGTTATGGCGCATGCGCCGTAATGTCGCGGTGCATGCGCCGTGTATGCCCCGGCAAAGGCCCGGCAATAGTGCCGGACCTTGCCGGAAAGACGGGTCCTACCCGGAAGCAAGATCCAAGGGAAGATATCAGCTCCCTCAGAGGGGACCGAGCAGCCTGGTCGGATCTTCGTTTCAAGGTGAGTATTTCATAATGAGCTAGTATGCGGTGCGGTTTTTATTAATTTATTTTTTTTTTCCAGGTAGACAACCACTTTAAATAGTTACATACTTACATAGTTAATCAGGTTGAAAAAAGGCACAAGTCCACCCAGTTCAACCAAAAAAAAACAAAAAACTGAAAAATTATATATAACCATACAATCCCATATACAATCCTTCACCCACAGTTGATCCAGAAGAAGGCAAAAAAAAACAGCAAAGTATGATCCAATTTGCTATAGCGGGGGAAAAAAATCCTTCCTGATCCCCCGAGAGGCAATCGAATTAACCCTGGATCAAATTTACCTAAAAATGTTAGTACCTAGTTTTATTATTTACATTAAGGAAAGAATCCGGGCCTTTTTTAAAGCAATCTACTGTGCTGGTAAAACCACCTCTGGAGGGAGTCTATTCCACATTTTCACAGCTCTAACTGTGAAGAAACCTTTCCGTATTTGGAGATGAAATCTTTTTTTCTCTAGATGTAGAGAGTGCCCCCTTGTTCTTTGTAATGACCTTAAAGTAAATAACTCAACACCAAGTTCACTATATGGACCTTATGTATTTGTACATGTTGATCATATCCCCCCTTAATCTCCTCTTCTCAAGAGAGAATAAATTCAGTTCCTCTAATTTTTCCTCATAGCTGAGCTCCTCCTTGCCTCTTATTAGTTTGCTTGCCCTTCTCTGCACTTTCTCCAGTTCCCCGATATCCTTTTTGAGAACTGGTGCCCAAAACTGAACTGCATATTCCGGGTATGGTCTTACTAATGATTTGTACAGGGGCAAAATGATATCTCTCTCTCTGGAGTTCATACCTCTCTTAACCACTTGCCGACCGCCCGCCGCAGCATGACGGTGGCAAGGTTGCTCGTTATCGCGAACCGCCGTCACAGGACGGCGGCCGCGATAACTAGCATTGTGAGCATGCGTGCGCCACCGGAGGCACGCTCGCACGCTCACTGTGTTCGGGGGAAGCCAGGGAGTTGGTAGGGTGGACTCGATCGCCGCCGGCTACCCACGATGGCTCCCCCGCACTGAAAAAACGGAGGTCCTTGTATGTAAACACGGATCTCCGTTCTGTTGAAGGGCGATAATCACAGGCTTCCTGTATATGGAAGCCGTGATCATCCCCTTTCCCCAGCCAGGGCAGCCCACACACAGTTAGAACACGCCCAGGGAACACAGTTAACCCTTAGAGCTCCCCCTGCAGGTTAACCCCTTCACTGCCAATGGCATTTACACAGTAATCAGTGCATTTTTTTAGCACTGATCGCTGTATAAATGGCAATGGTCCCAAAAAAGTGTCAAAATGGTCCGACATGTCCGCTGCAATATCGCAGTACTGCTAAAAATCGCAGATCGCCGCCATTACTAGTAAAAAAATAAAAAATAAATAAAAACCCCAGAAATTAATTCTCATCATCCGTAAACGCGGCAACTTTTGCGCAAACGAATCAATAAATGCCGATTGCAATTTTTTTTACCAAAAATATGAGGGGGAATATAAATCGGCCAAAACCAATGAAAAAAATTTTTTTTATATTTTTTTTTTGGATTTGTATTTTATCAAAAAATAAGAAATTTGTTTTTTTTGCAAAATGGTCGCTCTTCTTTTGTTTATAGCGGCGATCAGAAACGACGCATAGGAGATCAAATACCACCAAAAGAAAGCTCTATTTGTGGGAAAAAAGAGCATGCAAATTTCGTTTGGGTACAATGTCGCACGACCGCGCAATTGTCAGTTAAAGCGATGCAGCGCCGAATCGCAAAAAGTGCTCTGGTCCTAAAGTGGGAAATCCTTCCGGGGCTGAAGTGGTTAATACAAGAAATGATTTTGCTTGCTTTGGGAAACGCAGCTTGGCACTGCATGCCATTATGCATGTATATTCTTAGCCCCCAAATGCATAACTTTACATTTATCAATATTAAACCTCATTTGCCACATAGTCGCCCAACTAGACAGTGCATTGAGGTCTGCTTGTAATTTGGAGACATCCTGTAAGGATGTTTTTCCACTGCATAGCTTGGTGTCATCTGCAAACACTGAAATGGTACTTTTAATCTTTAATCTGTGAACTTAAATACACATCATTTTTCAAAAAGAATAGTCAGCACTTAAAATTTGTGAAAGCTGCATGCAATTAACCACTTGCCGACCGCTGACCGGCGTCTGACGGCGACAAGGTGGCTCGTTATCGCAAACCGCCGTCATATGACGGCAGCTGTGATAACTAGTACTGTGAGCGCGCGTCACCAGAGGCACGCTCATGTGCTCACTGTGTCCGGGGGGGCCAGGGAGCGGGTAAGGTGGACTCGATCGCTGCCGGCTACCCGCAATGCCCCCCCCCGCAGTGAGAGAATGGAGGTTCGTGTATGTAAACACGGATCTCCGTTCTCATAGAGGGGGGAAGGGCTGTGATCACTACCTTCCCCCTGCCAGCCCAGCCCACATACAGTTAGAACACACCCAGGGAACACAATTAACCCTTAGAGCGCCCCCTGCAGGTTAACCCCTTCACTGCCAATGGCATTTACACAGTAATCAGTGCATTTTTATAGCACTGATCGCTGTATAAATGCCAATTTTCCACCCCAATATTGCAGTACCGCTAAAAATCGCAGATCACCACCATTACTAGTAAAAAATAAAAAAATAAATAAAAACCCCAGAAATTAATTCTCATCATCTGTAAACACAGCAACTTTTGCGCAAACCAATCAATAAACGCTGATTGCAATTTTTTAAACCAATAATATGAGGCAGAATATGAGGAAGAATATAAATCAGCCAAAACCGATGAAAAAAAATGTTTTTTTTATATATTTTTTGGATTTGTATTTTAGCAAAAAGTAAGAAATATTGATCTTTTTGCAAAATTGTCGCTCTTTTTTTATTTAGAGCGGCGATCAGAAATGACGCAAAGGGGCCAAAAGAGAGCTCTATTTGCGGGAAAAAAGGACGCAAATTTTGTTTGGGCACAACGTCGCATGACCGCGCAATTGTCAGTTAAAGCGACGCAGTGCCGAATTGCAAAAAGTGCTCTGGCCCTAAAGTGTGAAATCCTTCTGGGGCTGAAGTGGTTAAGGTTGATATACTCCAAAATACCTCTATTGCAGTGCTAAGTAACCAAGTAAAGTGGAGTTCCACCTAAAAGTGGAACTTCCACTTTAAGTGTTGGTGACCCCCTGACATGCCACAATTGGCATGTCATTTTTTTTGGGGGGGGGATATCTGGTTTTGACAGGTATCCAGCTCCCACTTCCTTCTCTGCCTCTGCAGGGCCAGGTGGAAGTTCACCTCTTCCCCCTCCCCTCCCGGCAATGAAGCAAGGCTCTTGCTGGAGCAAGGCTCTTGCATGCGCAGTGCGCACCCGGCTTTGAAGCCACAGCCGGGCGCCCACAGTTGCAATGTAGGCGCCACACGGAGGAGGGGGAGAGGAGCGAGGCAGCGGGTGGCCGCATCGCTGGACCAGGGGACAGGGGATTATGAAAAGTCGGCAGCTACTTTTAAATGGGTGGAACTCCGCTTTAAGTACTATAATGGCAATAATAGTTCAATATAGTGAATAATTCACAATTTACAAAATATATGCGCATATATCAATAGTAAATCAGTTAGCTGTAATATTAACTAAAATACAAGAAATAACCCTATCCAAATATGTGTGAAGTTCCTTCACCAAAATAAATCCATGACTGTAAACCAACGTTTGTGTGTTATCTTCCTCGAAGGGTAAGACTGCGTACTCACAACATAAACATGCTGCTAAAGAGTAAGCATCAAGTAGAGCTCAATCAGTGATCTCTGGATCCATCCACACAATAGGTCCGGCAACGCTATAATCCTCTTCTATCACAGGGGTAGTGTATGCACTCATAAGACACCAACAGACAAGAGATAATAAAGCCATATAGTGTAGTATTTTTTTTAATTAATAGGTACAAAGTGCTAAGTTACTATTAAAAAGCATCCATTAAATGATAAAGCTGCATACAAGCACTCATATCAATAGCCGTCACAGACCCAATCCGCATGGGGGCGTGACGTCATGCTCTATGCTCTTCCCAATGCATTTCTCGCACCCTCAGGGATTTCAGCGTCCTCAGGAGCCTCTTATCAATTATTGGATGGCAGACAATTAACCAGTATGTTTTTAGACTGTGGTATGACTTTGGAGGAACATCTACAAAACCAAAAATAAGGAGAACATATTAGGGTTCATTTACTACTGGCAAATAGGCTGTACACTGGGCAAGGGGATTTTCCCTTAGCTTACTAATTGAAGAGAAGCTCTACTGACTTCTATTACCCAGTCATGTGCAAGCAAAAATACTGTTTTTTTTTCCCTTGCACATGATTGGGTATTCTTTAAAAAGTGAATAGTAATCCCATTTACTTAGCTAAGGGAAAATGTCTTTGCAAAGTGAAAATTCCTTGATAAGTGAATAGACTATTTGCCTTAGTAAACCAACCTTATAGTATCTCTGGAGAGAATTAAATCCACGACCCAAAGCTGCAAAGCCACATTGTTAACCACTATTACACATACTCTATGGATAATGTAGAGAAGTGAACATGTATGCATGAGGAAGGCATCTCAATCTTGCTGTTGGTTCTTTAAATACTAGCATTTGTAAGAAGGATTTGCAAAGATTTTGTCAGGCTTATGATCTCCAAATGTGGAATAAATAAGTCTAACTATTTATTAGAAAATATTTTCAGAATGCTTGATACATATATTTACTCTACATGTATGTTCATTATATCTGCTCTTCGGATTTTCATAAAATCAAGCCAGGAATGGTTTCACTTAGTAATGAATCTCTGAGCAATACACAGCAGGAGATGGTTTCAATTAACAAGAAAACCAATAAAATACCCAGTTGTAGAGTCCATTTTCTATCTTCCCTTTTGTTACAGCTGGCTTATCGTATGCAGATTTACAGTCTAACTTCTGCTGCACCGATGGAAAAGAAAGTAATGAAAGACCTTGCCAGGAAAGGGCTTCTCATTCCAGTAATCTGACATTCTCAACAAAGATATTGGCATCTACATTGTTGAGCTATTGAACAGCTAAACTACAAAGAAATTTTTAAAAATGTATGAAGTGCTTGGTGTACACTCAACAGAGACTAGTCCTAGACTCAAATGATTAGTTTCCTGCTTTTCTATTGGAATGTTACTTACAGATCAACTTGCCAAAGCTTGATACTCATCATGATATGCATGTGGAATGACTACATTGTCTTAGTTTATGTTCATTATGTATACATTGCTAACAAATCCCGTAGCACTTTCAAGAATATATAGCATCAGTTGAAACAGTATCCCATGATCCTATGATTTAGATGGAAGCCAGTTAACCTACTAGTACATTTCTGAGTTATGCTAAGGAGCTGTTCAACGTGGAGATGCCCACAGAAAGTCACAGTCATAACCTACTAACTCCAAACAGTTAGTGTCTGTGATAGGCTTGAACCTTGGACCCCAGTTAATTGCCATGGTACCCTAATTGTAGTTCAGGCAGGGCTAAGCTACAAGGGTTACTTTTTATAGCCTAATTATGGGAGAGCTTCAAAGAGCAATCAATTTTTTTTGGCATCACATGGATTCTATTTAACATCCACTCCTCTGGTAACGTCATACAGTCATTCAAAACTGCAGGGCTATAATGATGCTCACATTTTCCATGATTCATCACCTACATAGACTGCATAAAATACGTAATGTGATAGATAGTCTTCAGTAGTGTTGAGCGAACCCGGACTGTAACGTTCGGGTCCGTACCGAACTTTCGGGTGTCCGTGGCACGGACCCGGACCCGGACATTTCAAAAATCGTTCGGGTTGCCTGGGCTTGCAATGTCAGGCCCAAGCGAGTTGTGATGACTTCTGATAGATAGTGTAATGCATAAAATACGTCAGATACATCCACTACTTAGTACCTTTTACACTCGTAGTAATATCGGGACGTCAAAACTTACTGACATACTGCAATGGTCTCCTCACCTACAATTTATCTTAGGTACACTACGGTTTTTTTTAACTAACGAGAAACTTCGAGAGGGTATTAATCCGATATTTTTCATTGGGAACATCGAATCGGGACGGACTTGATGTTAATCCCATGGTACCGTTAATTGACCCCAGGTTCCAAGTTCGGATAGTG
>BLSH010160959.1:677288-702962 GCA_018402905.1 Glandirana rugosa | reverse complement strand
ATGACAGGTCGCGGTGCATGAGTGTAAACATTTTTTGAGAGGGAATAATTTTAAAATTATAATCTGTTATCGGAATAGAATAATGTATAGATAGAATTTAAATCCCTATGTGAAGTTGCATGAAGCAAGGGATGGTTACTGTATGTATTTTCTCCTCCAGGCCTCCTGGTCCTCTCCCCACCTCCCTATCATACCAGGGGCATGAAGCAGATTCCATGTTTATTCTTAATTAAATGTAAGTGTGAGCATGACAAGGATTATGAAAGGCCTGGAGCACCCTTGGATAAAACAGAAAAATAAATTCTGTGGCGTAGCACACCATGGCAAATGGTATATATGGCCACTGTATACTCTGCACACATATAACACAGTCCTTGTGCCCACAAAATACTCCTAATTTAGTAGCATAACTGACAGCCTCACAGACACAAATAAACCTCAGGGCAAAGCTCTAAACTTTTCCATTATATATGCTTTCATGCACACAAAAAGAATATAATTTTGTCTGTCTGAGCCAACCTTACAGTAGAACTTCATTAAAACCAGCAACTGTTGAGACACAGGACACCTTGGTCAGGAGTTTCAGGACTATGCAAAATACAACATAATCCCCTCCTATGTCATTGTCTCCAGAGTCCCTCCTTACACCAAAGTCCCCACAATTACTCTATACATCAGGGTGCCCAGTTTCCCTCCTCACATAACACGAGTGTCCACAGAGTCCCCCCTTAATGTCTTTACACCACAGACAGCCCCACTTTTACATCAGAGTCCACAGAGTTCCCCCTAAATCGAAGTCCCCAGCATTCCCTCTGTTCATGAGTTTGTCCCTTTACATCAAAGTGAACAGATTTTTCCCCAAATCTAAGTCCCCAGCAGTGTCTCCTTACAAAAGAGTTGCCCAATATTTTCACACTCTACCTAGATGATGTAATTGCACAGCTACTGATACAATGCTTCTGGGGATGTGAATCTGGCTTGATACAGGTCTACAGTGGGACAGTCTGATGTGTCTGTTTTCTCTTCTTCCCCCAGAGCATTAGGTGGCAACTCTTTAGGAACTTGTAATAATAATGACACTCATTACCAGCATCATATTATCACATATTGTTGTGGAAGAGGTGGTGTCTTTGACAGGAAGGAGGGAGGAGCCAGGAGTATGGTGGTAGCAATAGCCAGCCTCCCACGCCCTTAGGGTCAGTGGACGGGACCTCAGCAGGACTCCACCCCCCCTCCCCATCAGCGCAGACTGTGTGACATATAAATCTGAGGCTCAGACGTAGCAAACCAGGCTCTGATGAAGAGGCTATGGCCTGGAAACGCGTCAGCTAGTCCATCCAGGTTACCAGCAGGAGACGGTTGTACGGTCGTTACCCACTCCAGCACTGTGAATGCTTTTTATAAGAGCTGTTTGTGAGTATGTTTTTATGATTTTATGGATTAAATATATATCAAGGATAATGCGCTATGCCAGTGCGCCCATGTGTGCCTTTTTGGTCAGATACTGCAGGAATGGCACAAGAGATGGTCAGAGACTGTGTGCAAGGCGAAAGAGATGGTCAGAAATTGCGGACATTGCACAACAGATGGTCAGATACTGCGGGCATGGCACAACAGATGGCCAGAGACTGCGGGCATGGCACAACAGATGGTCAGAGACTACGGGCATGGCACAACAGATGGTCAGATACCGCAGGCATGGCACAACAGATGGTCAGAGACTGCGGGCATGGCACAACAGATGGTCAGATACTGTGGGCATGGCACAACAGATGGTCAGAAATTGCAGACATCGCACAAGAGATTGGCAGAGACTGGGGGCATTGCACAACAGATGGTCAGAAACTGCGGTGATGGCACAACAGACGGTCAGAGACTGCGGGCATGGCACAACAGATGGTCAGAAATTGTGGACATCGCACAAGAGATTGTCAGAGACAGACTGCGGGCATGATGGCACTTGGGATTGTCAGACCGCATACAACAGGGGCACATGGGATTGTCAGCGCACATACGACAGGGGCAGGGACAGTGGCAGAGCACATGGATGGGATTGTCAAATTTGTCAGAGTGAGACTTTGGTCTTTGGGCATGATGGCACATGGGCACTTAGGCAGCGCAGCAGCAGGACTGGTACAACAATAAAAATACAGCTTGCTTCTTGCTCTACCTTTACCATAGAAGATGGGATGATCACGGTGCTGACTGTACTGTGTACACTCGCTCCTCCTGGGCCTACTGCTGGTCTTGGCCCCTCCCCCTTGGCCTTGTGTGACTTGGCTCCTCCAGGCAGGCTTCCTGTCTTCTCACACGCACTGTGTGTGTCAGACTGCAGTGGCAGGGAGAATGCACAATGCAGAAATCAATTTTGTGACTCTCAGCGGCCGCAGCCAGGGCAGGTAGGATGATTTTTTGTTTAATCAACAGTCACCACTCCAGGCTCCAGCGATGAGCGATCCTCGCCTCGGCTGAGTCGGCTTCAGGACCAGGACCACCAGGGCGGGGCTGAAGGGAGGGAGAAGCAGAGAGGTGGGGCGATCATCGCCATGGGGCGGCTGCGGCTGCGTTGTCAATCTTTCTCTGCGCTCCAGCTGGCAGAGGAAGAGAGACATGTAGGCAGGGCTGGCCCAGTGACCAGAGGCGAGAAGAGGCAACGACTGAGGTTAACAGCGCCCGGCCGGGGCTGTGTTGCCTCTGCCTGCGCCGCCTATCTCTGTCTGTTGGTGTGCAGTGCACTCAGTAGTACTGTACTGTAGTTATAATAGAGGTGCGAGGACATGCCAAGCGGCGCCTATAAGGACCTCTTGGGGAACCGCTGGTTTTGGTGCCCCCCCTCCTCTGGCGCCCGCAGGTGGCTGCCTTGCCTGCCTTATGCTGGCGCCGGCCCTGGGTGGATCCCTACATTATTGTCAGGATCCCTGCAGGGCCTGGAACTGCTCTGTCAGCTGAATCTTGGTGCACTCTAATGACCCACAGAACTATAGCCAAATTAACTTTGGCCATGCTTCTCCTTTAATGTCTTAGCCACATTACAACTTGCTCTTGTGTTGCTACCTTGTCTCCTTTTGACTTTAATCCCTGGCTACCCTTCCTAGTCTAGTCTCTTTACCTTTCTTTCTCAACATTTAATATGATTATATGCAAGACCTAAGTGCTATTTCAAAATATTCTGCTCCTGTCACCAAATCTTGGCTTTGACATCGCTTACCTATTCAGATTCAAATTTCTTTTAGTCACTCTGTCAAAACTGATAGTCTTTACACTTTATGTGGTACTGGTGTAGTCCTATTATAAGAATGACATTTTTCTTATATGTTATTTAAATATTTCTGTACTTGCCTAAAATACATTACACAAATATTACAAAGCTCTTTGTAACCTCAAAACCGCAATTATGTAGAGTTGTCACTAACCCAGAGCCACAGCTGCATTTGATCTACATTATGCAAAAACACTGAAATAAATTTGTATGTGTATATTTTGCTTATTAAATGTGATATTACTATTTAAATTGCTTATATCAAAGAGAAAACATTATCCAGCTGGTATGAAGTCATAAACACTCCCTTATAAATAAATCTATTGAAGTATGTCATCAACATTCGTTTGTCTCAGGACATTTCTTCCATAACAGCTGTGAGGGCTTTGGAAAAGCAGGTGTCAGGACCACTAAACAGCACACACTGTATTCATCCTGTAAGGGGTTCATGCAGGTTGTCTAGTAAATTCCTAGCAGTGAGCACAAGGCAAGAATAGGAAAGAGGGAATAAAAACAGAAGCATTGCATTCTCCTGCCAGGATCCAAGCCAAGAAAAATGTATCAAATTTCTAATTGAACAGAAAAACAAAAAGAGTATCTTTTATTTTAATGCTAATGAGTGAATTAAGTAAACTTGGCAAGCCATTTGCCTTTATTACTTTTATAATTCTCTGTGCTTGTTTTTTATTCATTAGTAGAGATTAGGGAAATGATCCACAGCCTTTATTCGATTCAAACGTACATACTGTAAGGATGATTCACATTTTTATTGTTGCATTTGTATGCCTGGGGGAGCTTCAAGAAAGAGGGTCACAAAATAACATATCCTGTTTCAAAATGCAAGCCCATTGCTGATGGGCAACAGCTCTTATGTACTTGACCCCTTTCCAGTTTACCATAGAGCATGTGGAGTTGGAAAAAAAAGCAAATGCTTTGAGAAAAACTTCTTGAAATATACACAGCAGCAATTTTAAAAATAAATATTATAATGTTTATGTCAATAGTACATCTTATACCCCTGTGTGTTATGGTCATTAAGGTGCCCATCTAATAATTTTTTTAAACTATCGACGCTCCCTGCTGATACCACCTCTTGTGGAATAGAATTCCACATCCTTACCGCTCTGACAGTAAAGAACCCTCTACACAGTTTAAGGTTAAACCACTTCTCTTCCAGTTTTGGTGAATGGCCACATGTTTTTTTAAATTCCTTTTCACTAAATATTTTTTTCCCTATGCTAGGGTCACCAGTACGGTATTTGTACATTGATATCATATCCCTTCTCAAGCGTCTTCTCTCCAGAGAGAATAAGTTCAATGCTTGTAGTCTTTCCCCATAGCTGAGGTCCTCCATTCCCTTAATTAGCTTTGTTGCCCTTCTCTGGACTCTCTCCAGTTTCAACACATCCTTCCTGAGGACAGGTGCCCAGAACTGGATGGCATACTCAAGATGCAGCCGGATTAGAGTCCTGTAGAGTGGGAGAATTATTGTTTTATCTCTGGAGTGAATACCCTTTTTAATGCATGCCAATATTCTGTTGGCTTTGCTTGCAGCAGCTTGGCATTGCATGCCTTTGCTGAGCCTGTCATCTACTAGGACCTCCAGGTCCTTTTCCATCCTAGATTCCTCCAGAGGTTCTCCCCCTAGCGAGTAAATTGCGTTCATATTTTTGACACCCAAATGCATTACCTTACAATTTTCAACATTAAACCTCATTTTCCATGTAGTTGCCCACCCCATTATTTTGTTTAGGTCTTCTTGCATGGTGTCCACATCCTGCGTAGAAGCTATTGCCCTAAGGGTCAGCATCTACTTTCAGGACTGAGATCATACAGTCATATAAATGCTGCGGACTGTGAAGTTCTTGTTTATGTTCACAAATGTATGACACAAATTTGCCCTTAGTTGAAATCTCTCACCTTATGACAAGCTACCCAGATGCAATAATGTATAATATACAAGGGCTTCCTCGTCCCTACAGCAAGCAGTTTACATCAGCCAAGGCAAAGTCACTTGATTAAAGTGGTTTTAAAGGTAGAAGTTTTTTTTTTACTTTAATGCATTTTCTGCATTAAGGTAGAAAACCTTCTGTGTGTAGCCCCCCCTCCCCAGTCTTCCTTTATACTCCCCTGATCCTGATCTCAGTCCAACACTGTGCCTGAGAGAAACAGCATCCTCTCTCTCTCTCCTCACTGGGCATGGACACGCTGTCAATCACAGGCAGTGAACAGAGAGCAGGGGGCAGGGCCGAGCGACACTTTGATCATGCATTAGTGCTCTCATAGAAAGCGGCCTACTATGGGGGCACTTGGCAGGGGGGAGGAGCCAGGAATGCCAGTGGGACTTTCCAGAAGAGTAAGATCAGGGTTGTTCTGTGCAAAACCCTTGCACAGAACAGGTAAGTATAATGTGTTTGTTACTTAAAGAAAAAAATGTTTACATGCAATTTAAAGCTAAATGAACGCTTTATAATACTAATTACTGTTGCTTTACAATTTGAGGTCAGGAATTTATTTATGTAGACTTGTAAAGTTACTGAAAAGTCCACTTTACAGACAGAGTAAATATGCTTTATGACACAAATAATAAAAAATGGTTGACTCAGCCAGCTGCATTTACATCCTTTCTCTACAAGACATGCGTGAATTGTCTGGAAATAGGAATGGATCTACTGTACAATGGGGAAGAGGTGGAGTGAAGCCCAATGTTTCTAATATGAAGGGCAATGCTGGTGATGGTGCCAGCACTGATATATTGGCATTAATTTACTAAATGAGTAAAGGCTGTTCACTGAAAATGTTCACTTTGCAAAGTAAATGTTGATGAATCATGTGAATCTGTGTTCATTTTCAATTGCTAAATAACACAAAGTCATGTGATCCATGATATAATTTGTAGGGAGGTGACGTAATTTGCAGAACCGAAAGTGATGTCTGAAGCTGGTACTTCAATGCTGTGTTTATACAGTGATATGCAAGACTGCTGTATAATTGTAAGTGTGTTTTTTTAAATACATGAATGTGTTTTATCATACTATAATATGGCAGTTCCCTTTTGTTTAAATGTAAGAACAGTTGAAATTAAAGTGCCACACCACTGCTAAGAGGTCCAGATTCAACTTTATTCCGTTAAAGGTCAGGGGTACAATTCTAGAAATAGCCAATGCGTTTTGAAGGTCTAAGTGCCCCCTTCATCGAACCAGTAGTAAACTGAACCTACAATGGTATTTATTTCAGTGTGAGCTGAAAACACAGGCCTAATCGGCAGCAAACAACCTGATGAATAGGCCTGTGCTTTCAACTCACACTGGAACAGCGTCATCGTATGACTGGTGTAGCAGTGATCAGGGACACTAACCGATGACAGTATGTTAAAAAAAAAATGTAGCTTTTTTTTAACATTTTCTTTTTTTACTAACTTTTTTTTACATACTTATGTCAGAGTAGCGGGGATGATCGGGAATTTTTTTTTTTACACTTTGATTGCTATTACAATGATGATCAGCAATGTTTTGTACTGTCATGAATGGGTTACATTCTTAACAGCTGTGATTACCAGTGATATGTGATTGGCTACAGCTAATCCCATGGAACAGGTGTGATAGCTGTGGGCCAATTACAGCTTAGGAAACACAGCTGTTATGAATGAATTTATTCATAACAGCTTTGTTGACATTGTGATCATGTGATTGCACAACAATCGCATGATCACTGGGCCGCGGGTACCAGGATCCACAATCCACTGTGTCCAGTGGACACAGTGATTGTGGGAGTGGAACAGGCTGCAGAACAGGCCTGTGCTACCCATGGTAAAAGTACTGTGGGCGGCCGACAAGTTGTTAGATATACAGGGTGGGCCATTTATATGGATACACCTTAATAAAATGGGAATGGTTGGTGATATTAACTTCCTGTTTGTGGCACATTAGTATATGTGAGGGGGGAACTTTTCAAGATGGGTGGTGTTTTTTTTTCAATAGGAAGAGGGTCATGTGACACATCAAACTTATTGGGAATTTCACAAGAAAAACAATGATGTGCTTGGTTTTAACGTAACTTTATTCTTTCATGAGTTATTTACAAGTTTCTGACCACTTATAAAATGTGTTCAATGTGCTGCCCATTGTGTTGGATTGTCAATGCAACCCTCTTCTCCCATTCTTCACACACTGATAGCAACACCGCAGGAGAAATGCTAGCACAGGCTTCCAGTATCCGTAGTTTCAGGTGCTGCACATCTCGTATCTTCACAGCATAGACAATTGCCTTCAGATGACTCCAAAGCTAAAAGTCTAAGGGGGTCAGATTGGGAGACCTTGGGGGCCATTCAACTGGATTGGTCGTCGTGGGCCAGATGGATTATAATAAAATTCATAGTTTATTGATAGACATATAATCAAAGAAGTACAAGATTAACATTGCGTATGCAAATTTCATGGGTAAAAATGCAAATTCCATTGGTAAAAATATCATTACATCACAGTTTGGACATGAATAAATGCAACGCCCCAATCCATCAAAAAATCTATGTCTGTACCTCTTTCACTTCTTCCTACAGAATTTGGAATTGCTTCAGTTTCCATTCTTGGAATTTGGACATGCAATACTTGCTCTAAAACACATATTACACTTTTCCAATATCTGACAAGCTTTGGGCAATGCCAGAATATATGCGTAGAATCATTGTGTTCTCTCTCTTCCACCTAGTGCATATTGGTTCAATAGCCATGTATTGGTTTGCAATCCAACCCATGCACAAAACACAATTGTGTCAGATTTTTTTTAGCCGGCAGAGAGCAACAGAACAAAATTACAGTTCTGTAAACAATATAAGAAAAAAATGCTGAATGATAACTTTGCCAAGTGACCTGATTTCCTAAAATCACAAAACTTTGTTGGGTTTCTCCAGCTACACATTGATGTCTAATTTATGGATTGAATGGGCCAGGTTGTGAGTAGTGCTCCCTGTTATAAATTATCCCCATATCCTACTAGTATTATGAGGAAACAGCGGGAAATTAAAGTGACAATAAGCTCTAAAAAATTTAGATTGAGGTAAGTTGAATTTCTAGAAGTCATTGAGGACTGATATTCAGTGCTACAAGAGTATACCCCCCCCCCCCCCACAGTCTCGCTTGATTTATTACATAGGCATGCTCCCCTTCATTTCCCTTTAAGACTAAAACATCAGCAGCACAGTACAAAATACTAACTGTTAGAATCCATGCTCCCCTTCATTCCTCTTTAAGACTAAAACATCAGCAGCACAGTACAAAATACTAACTGTTAGAATACATGAGCTGAATTTTTGGCACTGGTAGGAGTTAAAGAAAGTAAACCAAGAGACAGGTGTTGAGTTTCTGTACTTTTTCCAGTTCAGGAGCAGTTTTGGCTACAGCCAACACATGCTATTTAAATATATATCATCTTGTCTATCATGGTGGTTGACTAATCTATACCTTTTTTTTATACAACTATATTGCATACCGTCTCAAGAACATATTCATATAACTACCCAGTAGTCCAACAAAAAGCTTTTTAGCTATTGGGTTGTGTTTCAAAAAGCAGCATCAAAAAGCATTTATTTTCATTTTTTACTATTTACATTTCGTTAGAAAATGCCTGGCATTTTCCTTTAATCATATTCAGACATCTGAACCTTTGCAAGTACATCTGGATTTGTGGTGTGATGAGGCAAGACTAACATGGAGAGAAGCCAACTTAAAAATATGGCTAGACACAGCTCAAAGGGAGATAGTTTATGAATATGAAAACATGCAGCCCCACAGTTAACATTTTGATAAATGAGTTCTAATTGCAAATTATTATTAATTAAAGCAGCAGTTCCTAATATATCTCTTCAATTATTTAATGAAAACCAGCAGCTGCACAGAATATGATGACAGACTCATACTGTTTAGTTTTACCCTTACAATGGGGTTTAATAAAATGCACACTTCTAATTCAGTGCTAAATGTTATGAAATGTTGCAATTCAATAAACACAATGAATGTTTTTTTACTTACTACTAGAAAGAATTTAACTAATTCATAAATCAGCAAATATAGCAAGCTTAGCAAATATAATTTTTTTTAGACAAATCACGTTTTCAGTTTGCTTTAATGTGCCCGAATTATGAACTGGACAGTTTTTTTTATACAAATCTGAATGTAATATACAATTTACATGTTCAGTCAAATAAAAAATTTAACCATTATACGATACACTCAGTTTTAGTGAGGCACTAGATGCTATCAAACAGGGTTAATAAAGACTAACTCCACCTAACCAAAGTTAATGCTTCATTTTCTTTTTTTAACCCAACAAAGATTTTTATTGAAGATACATCATCATACATTGCCAACATAATATGTCAGTGTAAAATTCAGCAGAAACACAGATGTCACTGAGGACAATTCTAGCAAACCAATATGCCTGTTCCTCCCATTGTTCACCTTCCAGCAGGCCAACAGCTCGCTCCCAACTGTTTATCATCCTCAAGGGATGCCGACTCAAATAGGACTGTAGAAGCATGGCATAACTTTGTGAAATAAATCCTTTGGAGGACTCGGGATCCCTAATGAGACTGAATACTGGAGTGGGCGACAAGTACCATTCCGAGAATTTACTCTGTGCCTTAACTGCGTGCTGCAGCTGCATATAATAAAAAGGCATAGACCGTGGTATGTTGAATTTATTCTGCAATTCAGCAAATGTCAAAAGTGCCCCGTTATGAAATATTTGTTTAAGGTGTGTTACTCCATATGCTGTCCACCTGGCCCAACACTGCAATTTCACCAGTTCCATGTAAGTGTCATTACACCATATGGGGCTAAATTCCATGTAGCCTGTTACCTTCTGAAGGTATTTGGTCTTATTCCAGACCTTCTGAATGAGGTTAAAAGTCAGGTATCATTTGTGCGGTAGTCCAAAAGCCTAAGTTTCCAAGACCAGTACTATGGATCCCCTATGGGTGGTGTGAAACATCACTGCAATTGATAAGCTGCATTCAGCATTCTAACCAGCCCCCCATCCTTTGGGCATAGCCAACCCACCGTCGCCTGGGCCGCTGCAAGTGTTCTAGTTTAATTCTTGGAGAGCCCTCCCTCCAAATCAAGGTGCAGAAAAGTACATTAACTATTCTAAAGATTTTTAGTGGGATCACCATTGGGGTATTATGTAGAAAATAGAGTAACTGTGGCATGAGAATCATTGTAATTAGGTTTACCCAGCCTGCCACTGATATGAAGAGGGACTTCCATGTTTTAATATGGTCCCTAAAACGCTGAAGAAGGGGGAAATATTTAAGTGACAAAAATCCCTGGGATGTGGACTCCCAAATATTTAAAAGAAGATGTAATTGGTATGGGGCATGCTGGTGCTACAATGTGAGTATCATTACCGTCTAATAATATCAGAGCAGATTTTGACCAGTTTATATTAAGACCTGAAAATTCTCCAAATTCTACAATAGTGGCCATGGCTTCCCGTAGGGAGACATCCATGTTGCCTAGTATCAGAAGCATATCGTCAGCAAACAACATCACCTTCTCCTGCACATTCCTGTACCTGAAGCCAACAGTGCCAGGGTGGGAGCTGATTTTAATCGCCAACGGCTCTGTCGCCAATGCAAACAGGAGGGGTGATGAAGAGCACCCTTGTCTAGTACCTCTCCTCAGGTCAAAGATAGTTTCCCAAATGCCCTAATCGCAGCCTGTGGTTGAGCATAAAGAAAACATACCCACGAAATATACTGGGGACCAAACCCAAAGCGTTCTAGTACCGCCCATAAGTATGCCCAGTCAATTCTGTCAAACGCCTTTGTGGCATCTAAGGATAGCAATGCTTTGCTACCAATATTGTCAGCTGTGGACTGCATGTTCAGGAAAAGCCTTCTTAACTGAATAGCAGTTGACTTGTTGGGCATGAAGCTGGCCTGATCTGAGTGCACAAGTGATGTAATAACCCCATTCAGTTGGATCGCCAACACCTTTGCAATGATCTTTACATCACACTGTAAAAGTGAGATCGGTCCTAAGGTCGACGGCGGCCTCGGAGTACCCGACTTTATCAAATACTATAAAGCTGCCCAAATAGCCTGTCTCACCAAATATCACGCCGTCCATGAAACTCCTACATGGGTAGCTATCGAGGCGGTAGAAGTAGACCCTCTATCGGTAGCAAACCTTCTTTGGTTAAAAGCTTCAGATCGAAAGACAATTAGAAACCCGGTCATTAAACATAGCCTTAGTATATGGGATGACATTAAAACCAAGTACCGACTGCAATCTAACCATAATCCTATGCTTTCCTTCTTACACAACCCAGCTTTCCCCCCAGCTTGGGATTCCCCATCAAGCTTCGCGCAGTGGTCCTCTCGGGGACTCCTCAGATTACACCATTTGGCCAACAACACGAGCTTAGCTACATTCCCATCACTGAGGGATAGTCACCACTTGCCCCAAAAGGAAATATTCAGATATCTCCAGATTAAAAACTTTTACTCCACATCTTGCCCCACTTCATCGCAACTTGATCACACCACGAGCTTCGAGCACTACTGCAATAAGGATCCACATGCAAAGGGTATTATCTCCCATCTATATACACAGCTTCTTGTCCCCCCAGATTCATACAAACCGAGATACGTTCAGGCCTGGGAATCGGACCTTAAGCGGAGTCTAGACACAGAGGATTGGTCGGCAATATGGTCAGCTACAAAATCTTCGTCCTTTAGCTTGTTCGGTATTGAGACGAACTATAAGGTCCTTCTAAGATGGTATATGGTCCCCTCGCGCATTGCCAAGTTTGCGGGGTCACACTCCTCAGCGTGCTTCAGAGGCTGTTCTGAAGTAGGAAGCCACCTACACATATGGTGGTCCTGCCCAGTGGCACAGAATTTCTGGAAGGATATATTTGCATTGGCCTCCCATATATTCGATTCACAAATCCCTCTAGACCCAACGTACGCCCTATTCAATAGAAAACCCGATTCCCTGAACAATAGGCAATTTAAGCTATTCCTATATCTACTGACCGCAGCCAGACAAACTATAGCCAAGGCATGGAAGTCTCCCAACCTCCTCGTTATTGAGGCTAAAAATAGAATGACCAATTTCATGATTCATGCCAAAATCGAAGCAGCAGACAATGAAACTGAACATAAGTTTGAACGCTCTTGGAAGCCTTGGATAACTAAATATTTACCCCCAGAATTTGATATAAAAGTTTTACTTCCCTGGTAAGTACTGGTCATCCTGTTCCGGTCTCCCCGTGATGTCCGCGGGCCATTCCAGTGAGCACCTCTCCCTCCTTACTCTCGTTACCACTTCTCTCCTTTCCTTTATTCTCTCTATCTCTCCTAATCTTGGATGCTTTATATTTATAAACAAAAGAGTTATTTGGGAAAGACAAAAGTTCCTACCGAGTCAATACACTTAGGGTGTGTTTATATTGTTGACTTGTATGTTTCATTCTTGCTTTAATGTGGATAACACAATCTCTCTATTGTTTATAATTGTTGAGTATGGTTGGCTTGCAGGTCTGGGGGTTATCATCACCCCCTTACCCCCCATCTACTACCAGCTTCTTAAGCACTATTCAACCCCAGATCCATCCCAGACGCAAAATTGCTCCCAGAGGGGCGCCTGGGTAAGATCTGGGACGATTCCATATTGAGGTTCTTGACACAATGATAATTAACAACCGATATAGTCACACGCCTTCAAGCCAGCCATCTCATACAGTGTATCTCTATTTTACAGAAACCCATCGCACCTCATCCTTTCCCCTTAACAATCGATATATGATCTTAGTTCTGACTCTTACTATGGAACTTAATGTATACAGTTCTTCTTTCTTTGGAAATTCTATTACTTATGTATTCGATGGTAACCCACAGTTTCAATCTCATGTAACTGGTGTACTAAACTTGTGTTTTTCTATAAAACAATAAACAATTTCTCTAAAAAAAAAAAAAAAAAAAAAAAAAAGTGAGATCGGTCCGTAAGATCCGGAGTCCAAGGGATCCTTGCCTGCCTTCAAAAGTAAGATAATATTTGCTTTGGACATAGAGGGAGGCAAAGCTCCCCTCTTTAGGGACACATTGAAAACCTTCAACAGGCGCAACAGCAGTATTTCAGAGTATGGTTTATAAATCTACACGGGGAGCCCATCCTTACAGTTTGGAAAAGTGCCCACAGCTTCCTGGAGTTCCTCATTGTTCAATGGGGCATCCAGCCTCCGCCTCTGATCATCCGCAAGGCTAGGAAATGTTATACTTTGTAGGTAGGTTTCAAGTTCCCCAGGTGTGTAGGAAGTGCTAGGGAGGTAGAGAGACTCATAAAAGCTAGCCAGCTCCTGCATGATCGAATCCAAATCTGGTGAATGCACTAAAGGTTCTGCCCGAGATTTAATTGCTCCTATCGCAGGGGAACTTTGCTGAGAGGTAGAAATCTTTGCCAACAGGCGACCAGTCTTCTCCCCCTCCTCAAAAAATGCCTGCTTGGAGAAAAATCTCTTGTCTACCGAGGAATAAAGCAAATGCTCATAGGCAGATTGGGCCAACTGCCAGGCCTCCTTAGCAGAGTCAGAAGGGTCCCTAGTGTATCTTTCTTCCAATTCCTGCACCGGGCTTCCATTTCATCTTTAATGAGGAGGCCCTTTTAACCATAGTGATTTCCACAATCAGCATATCCCGCAGATAAGCTTTTAAAGCTTCCCACTGTATTGTACAAGAGCTAGATGGATCCTGCAATGTGAAAAACTCTTGCATGCCCCGTTCTAGCCCGTCGGGTGAATAACTTCAGCCTAAAGGCATTAAATTTCCATGGGGCTTTGGACAAAGCAACCGGTGGGGATAGCATAAGATTTAATATTAAGGGAGAATGATCAGACACAGCGTGGCCTATAAGTTACGTCTGAGACAAACTGAAGCATGTTTGAGCTGCCCACCACAAGATCAATCCTAGACAAAGAACCATGCATTTTGGAAAAACACAAAAATTGCTTAGTATACGGTTTATGGACCATCCAGATATCCACCCAGCCCACTTCTTGCATCAACCTCGCCAAGGGGGTACCCCTGGAGAGGGCAGATGACTGAGGAACTGGGTGTCTATCCAGGGCTGGGTTTAAACAACAATTAAAATCACCAATTATGAGCAGCGGAATCTCGGGCCTCCCATCCAAAAAGAGATTAGAAGCCGAAGCACCATCGCCACAAAGAGCAGCGGGATATACATACAGGCCAGTATGCAAGTCATAATACCAATACAACAGTGTATGAAAATTAAGCGACCTTCAGAGTCAATTTCCCTATCCAGTTCTTGGAAGTCCAGAGCAGCATGCACCAGCACACTGACCCCTCTAGAATAGGACATGTGCATGCAGTAGTATGCCCACCCAGGAGTATCTTAAGCATTTCACAGACTCTACAGTTAGGTGGGTTTCTTGAAAACAAAAAATAGCAGGATTAAACCCTTTAAGGCACATAAAAACCATAGTACGTTTAAGTGGAGAGTGAATATCCCTAATCTTCCAAGAGACTATCGGAGCTTTCGTCATGGTGGAAAAGGAGGTTGTAATAGTATCCGGATCATACTGAAACACAGAGCATAACCTGGTTTCAGCCACCAAGTATGCCCTGCACTGGTCAACAGTCTTGGTAGCTTGTCTTCATCTGCTACAGGCTGCCTCTTTTGGGTGTGATTTACTGGTAGCACCAACAAAGAGCAGTAAGGCAAATCGATGCTATCTTCAGAATATTACTGCTGATACTATACCAGCTTGAAAAGAAGTGTTCAACAACAACAGAAAACAAAAAAGAACTTGTCTGAGTATCCACTGCCAACTGGGCAGTCCCAGTCTTCAATATCGCATCCAACAACAAGGAAGCGGTCATCTTAGGAGATTATTTCAAACAGAGAATACTGATTTTGTAGCTCATATCTTCATCTGTAGTAACTTGTCCCCCAGCCAGAGAACAATAGATCATGGAAGCAAAACCAGAGAAAAATAATTGTAGAGAACAGTAAAGATGAGGTATATCACATTACCGGGCCCCAAATCAGAAGCAAACGTGTTAGTCCCCTTCTGCCTGCTCCTCAAGGTGGTGATGGGCCTGTTAATTTCGATCAAGCCAGGCCAGCGCCTCCCTAGGCGATTCAAAGAATTGAGCTTGGCCTTTCGCTGTAACTCTAAGTTTTGCTGGATAGAGCATGGCATAAGGCAGTTGTAGAAGCCTCAATCTTCTCTTAACATCTGTGACTTTGGCTCTTCGCCTTTGCACTTCAGCCGAAAAATCAATTTAGAAAGACACCCTGGTACCATTGTAGAGGATGTTGGCGCAATCTTGCGTTTGGCGCAATACTGCCTCCCGATCCCGGTAATAGAGCAGTTTCACCAGTATGGACCCAGCGGGTCCTCCCAGTTGGGGTGGCTGAAGCAGGATTCTATGAGCCCTTTCTACTGCAAAGAAAGGTGAAAAGGCTTCCTTCCCAAATAAATCCAGGAGCCATTGCTCCATAAAAGGCAGCGGGATCCCTACCCTCAGTACGCTCTGGCAGGCCCACTATGCAGACATTATTTCTTCGGAGGAGGTTCTCCATGTCCTCTGCCCTGTCATTCGCATCTTTCGCTCACCCGGTGGGCCGCTTTAGTGTCACATCCAATGGGAGCAGCTGGTCCTCAATATCACTCACCCTGCTCTCTACTGCAGTAGTCCGTTCTATAATGTTTTGAAAATCTTGGTGTAGTAGAGACACATGTTCCCTCAGGCCTCCAAATTGGTCTTTCAGTGTATTTACTGAGGCAGTGCAGGTATGCACAGCCCTGAGGATATCAGCAAGGGTAGGCTGCTCCTGATCCACTAGCTCCATATCCTGCAGCATCTGTATAGGCAGATCTGACCCATCTCTGGTAGCAGCACAGCCTGCTTCAGCTCCCTTGTATCAGCAAGCTGAGACCGCTCCACTGTCTCCCTCTGCTCAGCCCCCGATGTGCCTGCCAGTTTCTGTGCATAGTAGAGAATATGTTTAGGAATATCCTTACTCTGTGTCCACTGCGTTTTGGCATCCGCTGCGCTACTGTACAGTGGTCGCTGTTCTAAGACTATGACAGGAAGCCATGCTTTATATCATTTGGAAACCATTTTTTAGTAATGCTGTTCTCTTGTACCAATCCAAGCTCCTATATTAACACAAGAACGGTGTTGTATTAAAAATCTTACAACTGCATGCCCTTCCAGACATCTTCTTAGTATGCGTATTGCCTACTGCAGCAAAACTTTTTCCACTATGGACTCATTCAAAGTTCTGAATGACACCTTAGCATTGCCTATTTAATGCATATACACTGCTCAAAAAAATTTAAGGAACACTTTGAAAACACATCAGATCTCAATGGAGAAAAACATAATGCTGGATATCTATACTGATATGGACTGGGTAATGTGTTAGGATGCCACATCATTTGATGCCACATTGTTTGATGCAAATGAAAATGATCAACCTACAAAGGGCTGAATTCATAGACACCCTGAAAATCAAAGTGAAAAAATGGTGCAGCAGGCTAGTCCATTTTGCTGAAATTTTTATTGCAGCAACTTGAAGTGGTACTCAGTATTTTGTATGGTCCCCACATGCTTGTATGCATGCCTGGCAACATCGAGGAATGCTCCTAATGATACAATGGATGGTGTCTTGGGGTATTTCCACCCAGATCTGGACCAGGGCATCACTGAGCTCCTTAACAGACTGAGGTGCAACCTGGCGGCTTTGAGTGGACCGAAACATAATGTCGCTGAGGTGTTCTATTTTAGGCGAGCATGGGGGGCTATTCAATGATGTCAATTTCTTCATCCTTCAGGAACTGGCTGCATATTCTCGCCACATGAGACCTGGAATTGTCATGCACCAGGAGGAACCCAGGACCTACTGCTCCAGCATAGGGTCTGGCAATAGGTCCAAGGATTTCACCCAATACCTAATGGCAGTCAGGGTGCTATTGTCTAGCCTGTAGAGGTCTGTGGGTCTCTCCATGGATATGCCTCCCCAGACCATCACTGACCACCACCAAACCGGTCATGCTGAACAATGTTACAGGCAGCATAACATTCTCCACGGATTCTACAGACCCTTTCATGTATGTCACATGTGCTTAGGGTGAACCTGTTCTCATCTGTGAAAGGAACCAGTGGCGGACCTGCCAATTCTTGTGTTCAATGGCAAATGCCAATCAAGCTCCACGGTGCTGGGCAGTGAGCTCAGGGCCCACTAGAGGACGTCGGGCCCTCAGGCCACCACCATGAAGTTTGTTTCTGATTGTTTGGTCAGAGACATTCACACCAGTGGCCTGCTGGAGGTCATTTTGTAGGGCTCTGGCAGTGCTCATCCTGTTCCTCCTTTCAAAAAGGAACAGATACCGGTCCTGCTGATGGGATAAGGACCTACTCTCCTAGAGTAACTGCCTGTCACCTGCAATCTCCTCCATGCTCTTGAGACTGTGCTGGGAGACACAGCAAACCTTCTGGCAATGGCACAGAGCGACGTGCCATCCTGGAGGAATTGGACTGCCTGTGCAACCTCTATAGGGTCCAGGCATCACCTCATGCTACCAGTAGTGACACTGACCCTAGCCAAATGTAAAACTAGTGAAAAACAGTCAGAAAAGATGAGTAGGGAAAAAAATGTCAGTGGCCTCCACCTGTAAAACCCTTCCTGTTTTGGAGGTTGTCTCGTTGTTGCCCTTCTAGTGCACCTGTTGTTAATTTCATTAACACCAAAATAGCTGAAACTGATGAACAATCCCCTCTGCTACTTAACTGACCAGGTCAATATCCCAGAAGTTTAACTGACTTGATGCTATACTCTGATTAAAAAGTGTTTGTTCAATATTTTTTTTTGAGCAGTGTATATTGATTTTATAGAAAATAATTGCACACATATTTAACTTGAAACCAAGACATATGCCTTGCATTTCTCTCTGTGATACTTTCACCTCATTGCCCACTATTTAACTCCTATGTCTCCACTTCACTCCTTTTACACCCCCATGAACTTAATACCAGTTTAAAGTGTAGTACCTCCATAGTATAGGTGCTTTATTTTTGTAGATTTTTGGTAGGAGAGGAAAAATTTAGTCAGGCCTGACAGCGAGAGCAGGCCTGAATGTTTTTATCTGAGCTAGGACGTGGCTCAGGGAGGGGCTGGAGATGGAAGGAAGGAACACCCCTTGGAGAATCCTCCCCTTTGAGCTGGGAACGTTCTGGAAAGGGGGATGGATGGGGAGGTGTCACTTCTTGATGTATGACAAGGAGCCCTGACCAATCCATAGCTTGGGTTTGCAGAGGGCAGGCCTCCTTAAATACAGCAATCTGCCAGCAGGTGTCAGGAGAGTTTGGGTGGAAGAGATGAGGATGTAGCTGGAGCTGCAGATCAGACCTTGTCTGGGAGGGGAACCCCCAGCCTGGAGGGGTGACCTTGAGGCCTGGGGCTTGGGTGCAGCCAGAAATGGGAGTCGGCTCGTGGGGTGGCACAAGGAAGCGGGAGAGCAGCTGAGTTCTACATGGAAAGAGACCCTTCAAAGGATCCACCAAATAATCGGTGAGTGGCGACCCCTGGAAGTTGGATGAGAAGGCTGAGACAGGCTGGGATGGTATAGCGTGCAGTCTGTAGAGGTCGAAGAAGCCAATCAAGGGGAAGGAGAGCCATTACACAGCAAGGCAGGCCGGATGGGCCTAAAAGATGGATGGGCTGGGAGTTGTAGTTCATCCAGTGCTCAGCTAGCACCAACGTACTTAGCTACACAACTGAGGGTCCATGGCTTCACAAATGGGAGCCTGTGACCCTTACCCACAAAGGGTGGCCCGGAGGCCCTGCTAGCAGTCAGAGCAGGCCTCACCATGTGCTAGCTGCGGGGGAAGAGGAAGTGTCATGGAGATCTGATAAATTTCCTTTCAGACCAGTGAAGCAAGCAGTGTAACGGTCAGCAAGTAGTGTGCTGGAGAGAGAAAGGAGAAGAGTAATGGTCAGCAAGTAGTCTGCTGGAGGAGGAGTGTATATACCGGAGGTGTATATAGAAGGTCCCGTGTTCAATTTAAGGGCATCCCACAGCCATCCCTTATCCCTATCCAAGTTTAACCCCTAAATAAAACATCAAAACAAAGTACCGGCTTGTTCAGTGACTCCAGGTGTGTGGAAATCGTGTGATTGAGGGCAGCGGGCAGGTGGACCACAACTACCAGCCACTCCTGAGGGAGAACCTGGCTACAAAAGTGTAAAACAAATATCCACCCCTGGTCAGTGACATGCTTTGCACATATTTTAGCAAACCTCATTTCCTAATCATACCTGCTCAGACATGGATTTAACTTATTTTCTATTCACGCAGCCACATACTAAATACTGAGTGGTAGGTTAGAGGATTTTCCAGCGCTGAATTAAAAAAAAAACTGTGAATAGCTTGTAAAGCTTGTCACATACAAAGAAGTTGTGTCTGGATTTTTTACTAGCTTTAAAAAAATCATAACTGGCTGCAGACTGAAATTGAAAGGTCTTTTATATTAACATTACATTATAAAAAGGGCTTGCATAACAAATAGTTATAATTACATAGATAGTCAGGTTGAAAAAAGACACAAGTCCATCTAGTTCAACCAATAAAAACAAAACAAAAAAAAACATACAATCCCATATACACAATCCTTCACCCACAGTTGATCCAGAGGAAGGTGAAAAACCCAAGCAAAGCATGAACCAATTTGTTATAGCGTGGGAAAAAAATCCTTCCTGATCCCCCGAGAGGCAACCAGATTTTCCCTGGATCAACTTTACCTATAAATGTTAGTACCCAGTTATATTATGTACATTAAGGAAAGAATCCAGGCCTTTTTTAAAGCAATCTACTGAGCTGGCCAGAACCACCTCTGGAGGGAGCATATTCCACATTTTCACAGCTCTTTTTATGAAAAAACCTTATTTGGAGATTAAATCTTTTTTCCTCTAGACGTAAAGAGTGCCCCCTTGTCCTTTGTGATGACCTTAAAGTGAATAACTCAACACCAAGTTCACTATATGTACCACTTATGTATTTGTACATGTTGATCATATCCCTCCTTAATCTCCTCTTCTGAAGAGAGAATAAATATAGTTCCTCTAATCTTTCCTCATAGCTGAGCTCCTCCATGCCTCTTGTCAGGTTGGTTGCCCTTCTCTGCACTTTCTCCAGTTCCCCGATATCCTTTTTGAGAACTGGTGCCCAAAATGGAACTGCATATTCTTACTAATGATTTTGTATAGGGGCAAAATGATCTCTCTCTCTCTCTCTCTGGAGTCCATACCTCTTTTAATACAAAAAATGATTTTGCTTGCTTTGGAAACTGCGGCTTGGAATTGCATGCTATTATTAAGCTTATGATCTACCTAAACCCCCAGATCCTTCTCCACTATGGATTCCTCTAGTTGTACTCCCCCTAGTATGTATGATGTATGCATACTCTTAGACCCCAAGTGCATACGTTTACATTTATCAACATTAAACCTCATTTGCCACATGGTTGCCCAATTAAACAGTGCATTGAGGTTGGCTTGTAAGTTGGAGACATCCTGTAAGGACGTTATTCCACTGCATAGCTTGGTGTCATCTGTAAAGACTGAAATGGTTCTTTCAATCCCAGACCCTATATCATTTATAAAGATATTAAAAAGTAAGGGTCTCAACACTGAACCTTGGGGTACACCACGGATAACGTTAGACCATTCAGAGTAAGAATCATTAACCACTACTTTCTGAATTGGGTCTTTTAGCCAGTTTTCTATCTATCTTTCCAAGCTTGTAGACTCTAACTTACATATTAGCCATGTGTGGTTAACTGTGTCAAACGCTTTTGCAAAATCCAAGTATACCACGTCCACAGCTACCCCTCTGTTTTACTTTTACTTACCTCCTCATATATAATTTTATTTACAAAGGTGGAGTTACCCTTTAAACCCTGTCTAATAGTTCTCTCCAGTTCACTAGTCACTAGTCACTCATTTTCCCACTTACAGCTTCTGCCCAGAGTTTCCATTCTCTGCTCATATCCATACCACTTCTACCCCCTTTGTCCACTTTGACCACATAACATTCTGCCCTTTGACAGGGCTGCTCCCAAAGTATTATGTCACCCATGCATGCTACTGAAATTAGAGGTATCTTTTCCAGGTTAGCTTTGAAATAATTCTTAATCCCTTATGTCTTTATAAGCACTGAGCAAAACAATGTGAAATTAAGGAGAAAACAGGAAAAGATTTTTAATTATTTTTTCAGATAAGTATAATCAAATACTGTACGTTCATCAAACTGTCACATTATGGTATATTGTACAATAAACTAGCAAGTATTTCCTTTCTTTAAATCAATTTCATTCCAGCTTTTAGAAAAGGAAAGTACGAATTACATCGCTGTTTATTTTTCCACCTACTGTGACACAGCTGTTGCGTAGCGGGGAGGTACAGGAGGGGGTCCTACAGATTTCTATGATACCTCTTCTACAAATGTGAATGTGTCAAGATTGCCCTTTGTGACACATTAATATAGCAATTTTAACCACACAATGTCACATTTTTCATTGACTTTCACAAACATACAATGAATTGAAAATAATATATGGCTGTATAATGCATCTACAAAAAAATTTTAATGTGTACGTGCCAATTTAATTATATTTCTGTCAGGCAGGGAACGGTTAGGAATAATTTAACTTTATAATATATTACTTAGCAAAAAAAAAAAAAAGAAGAGTATTACAAAAAACACAGGCAAACTTTCCCTGAAACTAGAGCTCTGAGTATGAGTCTGGTTTATAAGCCAGTTCTCCTTAACAGTAGTGTGTTTTGGTACAGGTTTCAGTTCTTGTATAAAAACTACATATACTTTGTTTTTATGAAGAAAATACATTGCTGTGTTTATGAATGTCATTTATTTACTCTATGGATGGTGGTACGACATATGCTTGCAGCTCCCAGCCACTACAGTATGCTGTTACAGTGCATACGCTTGCCTTATGTAATGCTGGGAGCTTCTATATACAGTCTGCCACTAATTTATATAAATTCTAAATTAAAGCAAAATGGTAAATAGAAATGGTTCAGAAAAAGGTTCATAACTATTTTCTGCCTTCAAAACAAAGCATGGGAAAATAAAACTATCAGTGTAGCTCATAAGTATTAATCATGAGATAGTGACTTACAAAATTACAAATAGTGATATTTCACATTGTATGTAATGAGACTGAAGGAAAATGTGTCAGATGATCAGGCTAACAGTGGTGTCAGCAATTATGTTTACTGATTTAAAGTTGTTTTTGTAGGCGTGAGAGGCCCCTGGATGCTAGGTCCCCACTGCACAAAGGGGTTGATTTACGAAAGACAATTAGACTGTTCACTTTACAAGGGACATTACGCTCCAGGGAAATTTTCCCCTGAGCTTAGTGAATAATGAGATGAAGCTCTGCTGAATTCCATCATCCAATCATGTGCAAGCAAAAATGCTGTTTTTATTTTTTTTATTTATTTGCATGTGATTGGGTATTCTTTGCAAAATAAAATTTCATCACATTTACTAAGCTCTGGGGAAACTTCCCTTTCAAAGTGAACTGTCTATTTGCCTTTAGTAAATCAGTCCCAAAGGATCTCAACATCTGTTGAAATCAGAGCTAAGTCTAGCCCACTCCTAGAATTAAATATCACCCAACCATTTAACATGCCATGGTGAGAACCTATGCTAGTAACTAACACTGCTACATTGAACTTTGAAACTGGAAGACTGGCAGAGCTTAAAGTGGTTGTTAAGTCTCATGTTTTTTCACCTTAATGCATTAAGGTGAAAAACCTTTTATCAATAGTGACCCCCCCCCAGAGCCCCCCTTTTACTTACCTGAGCCTGTTCGTTCCAGCGGTGGCTACAAGCAATCTGCTCCAGCCGGTGTCACGGGTCCTCATTGGCTGGATTGATAGCAGAGGAGCCATTGGCTCCGGCTGCTGTCAATCATGTCCAGTGATGTGGGGGCTGGGGGGGGGGCATGTGAATACACACAAACAGCAGGACACAGGAGCGCGCCCGCATGTGTGACCCCAGAGAAGCCTTCCCTGATGGGTCACTGGATGCGGATGAGGTCCCAGGAGCGCCGCTGGAGGACACCAGAAGAGGAGGTTCGGGGCCACTGTGTGCAAAACCACTGCACAGAGGAAGGCAAGTATGACATGTTTGTTATTTAAAAACAAAAAATGAAGCTTTAGAATCACTTTGACTCCCAGTCAAGACTATATATATATATATATATATATATATATACATATATATATATATATGTATGTATATTTATATATATATATATATATATATATATATACACAGTATCTCACAAAAGTGAGTACACCCCTCACATTTTTGTAAATATTTTATTCTATCTTTTCATGTCTCAACACTGAAGAAATGACACTTTGCTACAATGTAAAGTAGTGAGTGTACAGCTTGTATAACAGTGTACATTTGCTGTCTGATCAAAATAACTCACCACACAGCCATTCATGTCTAAACCACTGGCAACAAAAGTGAGTACACCCCTAAGTGAAAATGTCCAACTTAGAATCAATTAGTCATTTTCCCTCCCTGGTGTCTTGTGACTTGTTAGTGTTACAAGGTTTCAGGTGTGAATGGGGAGCAGGTGTGTAAAATTTGGTGTTATCGCTCTCACTCTCCCATACTGGTCACTGGAAGTTCAACATGACACCTCATGGCAAATAACACTGTGAGGATCTAAAAAAAAGAATTATTGCTCTACATAAAGATGGCCTAGGCTATAAGAAGATTGCCCATACCCTAAAACTGAGCACAGCATGGTGGGCAAGTCCATACAGCGGTTTAACAGAACAGGCCTTGCCATGGTCGAGTGCATATGCTGCCAGCATTGCTGCAGAGGTTGAAGGGATGGGTGGTCAGCTTGTCAGTGCTCAGACCATACACCGCACACTGCATCAAATTTGTCTGCATGGCTGTCATCCCAGAAGGATGCCTCTTCTAAAGATGATGCACAAGAAAGCCTGCAAACAGTTTGCCGAAGACAAGCAGAATAAGGACATGGGTTACTGGAACCATGTGCTGTGGTCTTATGAGACCAAGATAAACTTATTTGGTTCAGATTGTGTCAAGCATGTGTGGGGGCAACCAGGTGAGGAGTACAAAGACAAGTGTGTCTTGCCCACAGCCAAGCATGGTGGTGGGAGTGCCATGGTCTGGGGCTGCATGAGTGCTGCCGGCACTGGGGAGCTACAGATCATTGAGGGAACCATGAATGCCAACATGTACTGTGACATACTGAAGCAGAGAATGATCCCCTCCCTTCAGAGAGTGGGCTGCAGGGAAGTATTCCAACATGATAACGACCCCAAACATACCTCCAAGACGACCACTGCCTTGCTAAAGAAGCTGAGGGTAAAGGTGATGGACTGGCCAAGCATGTCTCCAGACCTAAACCCTATTGAGTATCTGTGGAGCATCCTCAAATAGAAGGCAGAGGAGTGCAAGGTCTCTAACATCCACCAGCTCCGTGATGTCGTCATGGAGGAGTGTAAGAGGAGTCCAGTGGCAACCTGTGAAGCTCTGGTGAACTCCATCCCTAAGAGAGTTAAGGCCACACAAAATATTGACACTTTGGGCCCAGTTTGGACATTTTCACTTAGGGGTGTACTCACTTTTGTTGCCAGCGGTTTAGACATTAATGGCTGTGTGTTAAGTTATTTTGAGGGGACAACAAATGCACACTGTTATACAAGCTGTACACTCAATACTTTATATTGTAGCAAAGTGTCATTTCTTCAGTGTTGTCATGTTAAAAGATATAATAAAATATTTACAAAAATGTGAGGAGTGTACTCACTTTTGTGAGATACTGTATATCTATATATATATATATATATATATATATATATATATATATATATATATATACGGGCAGTCACATCGGAGTAGTCACGGGTGGTCACTACCTCTTTTAAATGAATAAATGTTTCAAAACACTGTTTTTATCTCTTAAAAAAAAAAAAAAGTTTTAAAAGCCAGAAAAAAATAAACATCGCGTTTTTTATTTTTGGCGTCCCCACTAGTTTATGGTGGTTTTCTTTCGAGATAAACACCCTTGTTTTACTATTTTTGAAACAAACCCATGTCGCAGCGTGCTGGCGTGTTAACAGTAAGTTTCGCGTTGTCGTGACTTTTGACTTTTAACCAGACCATCATTTCCCAAGATTCACGTATCATAACTTCACCAATTTCTATATATATATATATATATATATATATATATATATATATATATATATATATATATATATATATTATATATATATATATATATATATATATATATATATATATAT
>BLSH010160959.1:631547-676675 GCA_018402905.1 Glandirana rugosa | reverse complement strand
GGTGGTCCTGGGTGGGCACATCACTGGGCAGGCTCCCTGGTGGTCTAGGGTGGCGATCCGAGGGAGGGCTGTGCTGATAAATCATCAGCACAAACCCTCCCTGTCAGGGATGCAGCCGATCGGCTCTCCCCTCATCAGGTCTGCAGACCTGAGTACAGGAAAGCCGATAAACGGCTTTCCTGTATTACACTGTGACCAGCCGTGATTGGTCACGGCTGGTCACATGGTAAAGTGCTTCGGATCGAAGCACTTTACCGAGATCGGCATTGCGGGGGGTCAGACTGACCCCCCACACCACCGATCGCCGCGATGCGCGCCCCCCCGGGCGCGCGGCGGCTTGTTATCCTGAGGACGTCATATGACATCCAGTCAGGATAACTCAGCCACTTCCCGGCCGTCATTCTGCATACGGCGGTCGGGAAGTGGATATATATATATATGGTGGGCCATTTATATGGATACACCTTAATAAAATGGGAATGGTTGGTGATATTAACTTCCTGCTTGTGGCGCATTAGTATATGTGAGGGGGGAAACTTTTCAAGATGGGTGGTGACCATGGCGGCCATTTTGAAGTCGGCCATTTTGAATCCAACTTTTTTTTTTCAATAAGAAGAGGGTCATGTGACACTTCAAACTTATTGGGAATTTCACAAGAAAAACAATGGTGTGCTTGGTTTTAATGTAACTTTATTCTTTCATTAGTTATTTACAAGTTTCTGACCACTTATAAAATGTGTTCAATGTGCTGCCCATTGTGTTATATTGTATTGTATCCATTCAACTGGATATGTGAAATTGCTACATGATGATGTGTTTCCCTCTTTATGCACTGAAGCTGGCATGTTCCCTGAGTTTTTCCAGCAAGATGGTGCACCACCACATTATCAGTGTCAGGTCCGAGCATTCCTAGATGAACAGTTTCCTGGAAAGTGGATTGGTCGTCGTGGGCCAGTTGAATGGCCTCCAAGGTCTCCCGATCTGACCCCCTTAGAACTTTATCTTTGGGGTCATCTGAAGGCAATTGTCTATGCTGTGAAGATACGAGATGTGCAGCACCTGAAACTACGGATACTGGAAGCCTGTGCTAGCATTTCTCCTGCGGTGTTGCGATCAGTGTGTGAAGAGTGGGAGAAGAGGGTTGCATTGACAATCCAACACAATGGGCAGCACATTGAACACATTTTATAAGTGGTCAGAAACTTGTAAATAACTCAAGAAAGAATAAAGTTACGTTAACACCATTGCTTTTCTTGTGAAATTCCCAATAAGTTTGATGTGTCACATGACCCTCTTCCTATTGAAAAAACAAAAGTTGGATTCAAAATGTCTGACTTCAAAATGGCCGCCATGGTCACCACCCATCTTGAAAAGTTTCCCCCTCACATATACTAATGTGTCACAAACAGGAAGTTAATACCACCAACCATTCCCATTTTATTAAGGTGTATCCATATAAATGGACCACCCTGTATATATATATATATATATATATATATATAGTGTGGGCCTGAGCTCTTTTGTTAGACTAGATTAATACTTTTGTATTATGGTAATCTATGCTAAAACCAGTGTTTTAGCCCATAGTTTCGTAAAGTGTAGTAAAACACGAATATGGGCATTATGATGTGCTGCCATTAATTTTGAACACCATCTCAATAAACATGTACAGTAAGAAAAGTGTGCCTGCACTAGAACACATCACAATACACAAATTTGAATGTTCTGTGCATGTTTTTGTCTATAGATTACATAGAACATGATGTTTTTTTTTTTTTTGACAAGACAATATTGCCAAGAAAGATCAAAGTTTGTCCACCAAAAAAACCCCAAAAAACAATGTATGAATTACTTTGCTTTCTTAAGTAATGGCAAAGTTATTGCAGAATAAACAGGTCCATAGTAGAAATGTATAAATTACTCTGGTCCATAAGGGGTATGTAGGTGCTTAGGTGATGTGGGTAGACATAAGCACATTTTAACCACTTCAGCCCCAGAAGGATTTCCCCCTTTAGGACCAGAGCACTTTTTGCAATTCGGCACTGCGCTGCTTTAACTGACAATTGCGCCGTTATACCCAAACAAAATTGGCGTCCTTTTTTCCCACAAATAGAGCTTTCTTTTGGTGGTATTTGATCACCTCTGCGTCACTTCTGATCACCGCTATAAACAACCAAATGTGACAATTTTGCAAAAAAAACAATATTTCTTGCTTTTTGCTAAAATACAAATAATAAAAAAAAAAATAAATAAAACAAATATATTCATCAGTTTTGGCCGATATATATACTTCCTCATATTTTTGGTAAAAAAAAAATCGCAATCGGCGTATATTGAATGATTTGCACAAAAGTTGGCGCATTTACAAACCATGAGAATTAATTTATGGGGTTTTTATTTTTTACTGGTATTGGCGGTGATCTATGATTTTTAGCGGTACTGCGACATTGCAGAGGACATGTCGGACACCTTTTTGGGATCATTGACATTTATACAGCGATCAGTGCTATGAAAATGCACTGATTACTTGTGTAAATGTCATTGGCAGGGAAGGGTTAACACTAGGGGGCGATCAAAGGATTAACTGTGCTCCCAGGGATGTGTTACTAACTGTGTGGGGGCTGGGCTGAGTGGGGGAGGAGCGTGATTGCTGCTCTCATATACAGGAAGCATGCGATCACTCTCTTTCTCCCCACACGGGGAGAACACATAAGGATCCCGTTAACTGCGGGGGAGCGATCGCGAGTAGCCGACGGACAATGAGTCGGCCCTACCCACTCTCTGGCTCCCCTCTACACAGTGAGCGTGCATGTTCCGCGATCTTGCAGCCGCCATCAGGTGACAGCGATATGTGATATTGATCCTTGTTGTCGCCGTCAATCCAAGGCAGGCGGTCGGCAACTGATTAATGGATAACAACAGACTATATGTAAGATCATATGGAGAAAAGAGATCAAATGTAATAGATTAAGGTTCTGTTTGTGCAATATTTTAGATTTGCAAAAAGTATGTAACCTAAAGCCCCGTACACACGGGTGCGATGGTCGTATGACCGTACGTCCAAAATCGTATGTTGGCTGTTGTGTCTCGCGTACTGACATGCACTAAGCGATCGTACGACCAAGCCTAACGTAGTGACGTGTTAGGGGCATATAAAGAGGAAGTTCAGGTGCATGTGATTTGTGAATTAGAAACGTAGGTTTCCCAGAATGGACACTTCCATTTCTGACTTCTGAGCATGCGTGTTTTGCACATACAACTTTGTTGGACCAATTTCTCTGTACACACGGTACAACGGTCATACAACCGCTTGTCGTACAACTAAAGTTTTCTAGTCTGCTCATCCAACTTCAGTTGTACAACCGTTGTACGACGGCTGTTGCAATTACACATACTAACGGTCGGATGATCGTACAACAAGCTGGTTGTACGACCACTGTTGTACGACCATTGTACCATGTGTACGGGGCTTAAGACTAAACAGTCCAATAAATTTGCATCATATTGTTGTGCATAGATGATGGTAGCTCAAGGATTGTACAATTAAATTGCATAGTGTCAGCTTTAGCTTACTTGTCCTTCACTGTACTGTATCAAATTCAATGGAGGCTGCATCCACAGCCCCCCCCCCCCCCCGGGTAACTTCACCCGGACGACAGGTAGCGGGCATCATGGACAGCTTCCCCTTCTATTCTCCGTGGACATCACAGAAGTTTCCGTCTCCTCCCTCCTCCTCGGCGGCCAATCTGTCAGGAACCATGAATCAGACCAAGACAGAAGTGCAGTACAATCAGACTTTTTAATAAAAAGTTAAAATGATCAGGAGCCAGGAGGAGAGTCAGTCAAGAAGGGTCTTGAATCCCAGAACCAGAAAGGTATGTCAAACAGGCAAAGTCTTTCACAGGAACACACAGCAGAGATTTCTTCAGAGATGTTGACCAAGGCAAAGGCATCTGCAATCTGATCCAGGCAGTTTATATAGCAGCAGAGCTGGCTTAGCGAGGCAGGATATGGTCATTAGGTGAGATAGAGTGGAAGCTGAGACTGGCAATTAACCCTGGCCACCGTAGGAGGAACCAGGTGGGCAGTGCAATTCAGAAACGTCTCTAACACTATGGCAAACTCATCCATGCAGTGATTCTGCTCATCCAATCTGGAAAAAATATTAGCAGCATGTGGATTGACTGCATCTTTTGAATTAATGGCCTTCGCCTACTGTCAGGAACTATGAATCAGACTAAGACAAAAATGCAGTAAAATCACACTTTTTATTAAAAAGGTAAGTTGTTATAAACAAAGTAAACGTGGTCAAAACATAGCCAGGGTTCGGTAACCAGAGCGGAAATTCAAAGCAAAGCAAATGGAGTCCAGAGATCAGCAAGGTCAAACAAACCAAATGTAGGGTCAGGAGCAGGAGTAGAGTCAGCCGAGCAGGGTCTTGAATCCCGGAACCAGAAGGGAACGTCAAACTGGCAAAATTTTTCACAGGAACACACAGCAGAGATTTCTCCAGAGATGTTGACCAAGGCGAAGACATCTGTGATTTGATCCAGGCAGTTAATATAGCAGAAGAGCTGGCTTAACGAGGCAGGATATGGTCATCGGGTGAGACAGAGTGTAAGCTGAGACTGGCAATTAACCCGCAGCTGAGCAGCTTGCTCTGAGAAGGGAGAGCTGAGCCCAGCCCTGACACAATTGGAGCGCTTATCCTTTCGGCCAATCAGGAAACGGCTCTCAGACCCACTTCCTGATTGGCTGGGAGGAGAATCAGTGTGAAAATAGATTATATTAATTCGCTATTATTACACAACTGGGTGGGCTCAGTTTGCAGTGCTCTGCGCCCCGAGCCCACCCTATTTTGAAGCCTCTGGCTCTAATCACGTGCTTAAAAAAACACTCCCCCATTGGAATCCATGCATCTGCATGGGGACCGGACACATGGATGGAGGGGCGGCGCCTGTGCGCCCCTAATGGACGAACTTCCTCTGGTCAAATTGGTACCATCAATTGTAGATGGCTTGCTTGTAATCTACACATATTTACAGTGCCTTGAAAAAGTATTCATACCCCTTAAAATTTTCCACATTTTGTCATGTTACAACCAAAAATGGAAATGTATTTTATTGGGATTTTATGTGATAGACCAACACAAAGTGGCACATAATTGTGAAGTGAAGGGAAAATTATAAATGTTTTTCAAATATTTTTACAAATAAATATGTGAGGCATGCATTTGTATTCAGCCCCACTGAGTCAATCCTTTTTAAAACCCCCTTTGGTTGCAATTACAGCTGCAAGCCTTTTTGGGTTTGTCTCTACCAGCTTTGCACATCTAGAGAGTGAAATTTTTGCCCATTCTTCTTTGCAAAATAGCTCAAGATCTGTCAGATTGGACGGAGAACGTCTGTGAACAGCAGTTTTGAAGTCTTGCCATGCTTTGATCTAAACCATTCCATTGTAACTCCAGTCTCAAGTCTTTTGCAGACTCTAACAGGTTTTCTTCGAAGATTGCCCTGTATTTGGCTCCATCCATCTTCTCATCAACTCTGAGCAGCTTTCCTGTCCCTGTTGAAGAAAATCATCCCCACAACATGATGCTCAGGGTGATGTGCAGTGTTAGTTTGCCACCACACATAACATTTTGCTTTTAGGCCAATTTCATTGATCAATTGTGCACACTTCACATAAAGTCCCAAAGACCAACTTCATTGTTTTTATTGTATATTAGGAATGGAGATGTGCCACAATTGGTGACACCAGACCTTTTTTTCTTTCTACAATAGGTTGGGCGGAAAGCTGTTAAAAATTAAATAATGGCTTCTTGCTTAGTTTAATTTTAAATTGGAGCACTTCAAAAACCTATGCAATAAAAAAATATATTAATGGTAAAAGCAAAAAAAAAACGGATAAACAAGTGAATGACAGTGCTAGAGGAGGGATAAATGATGTTACTAATAGAGTTGAGCGTAAAGTTCGGGTCTGTACCGGACTTTGGGGTGTCCGTGCCCCGAACCCGGACATTTGCAAAAAAGTCCGGGTTCGGTATTCGGTTATTTTGCGCGCCTTTTCTATAGCTGCAGGGCCACTAATCAACATGCGTTTTACTTGTTTGCCCTTAGAAGCCATCACAGCCATGCCTACTAATGGCATGGCTGTGATTGGCCAGAGCATCATGTGACCCAGTCTATTTTTGGCGCCTGTTGAATAGCTGCAGGGCAGCCAATTAACAAGCGTTTTTACACGTTTGCCCTTAGAAGCCATCACAGCCATGCCTACTAATGGCATGGCTGTGATAGGCTAGTGCATCATGTGATCCAGCCTCTATATGAGCTGGAGTCACATATGCCGCGTGTCACATCGTCTCAGGCTAGTGTAGGGAGAGCATGCTGCCGGCGCTGTGAGGGACAGATTGCCGATCTAATATGATCTCATCCTGCATTACAGACAGATTCCTGGCGGTGCTGTGAGGGGGAAATCTTAGCGTTCTAAAACGAGCTGATACTGGACTAGGTAGAGCTTACTACTGCTGTGAGGGATAAATTACCAATCTAATTTCATCTCATCCTGTATTAAAGAAAGGTTCCAGGCGGTGCTGTTAAAGGGAAAGCTTAGCGTCCTAAAACGATCTGATACTGGATTAGGTACAGTTTACTGGTGCTGTAAGGGACAGATTATTGTTCTAAAATCATCACATACTGCTAGAGGGAAAGGTTCCTGCTGGTGCTGTAAGGGACAGATTATTGTTCTAAAATCATCTCCTAGTTCTATAGGGAGAGGTTCCTGCTGGTGCTGTAAGGGACAGGTTATTGTTCTCAAATCATCTCCTAGTTCTATAGGGAACAGTAATAGATCTGGTGCTGGTTGTCCGGATGTGTATTGTCAATGACAGGTAATGTCTCAGCAGCCAAGATTCGCTCGGGGGGAAGAGCTAGGAACTGGAGGTAAAAATGAATCAGTGGAGAGGCGCTTGAGAACAATAATCATAACATGTGCCCTAACGGGATAATAAATGGCAAGTAAAATGCAGCAACGTGGTTGTAAAAAAGATTAAAATAAGTGTTTATTAAAGTACTTACAAACAGTAATGTTCCATATGGCTCCCAAAATGTGGCTGCAGTAGCCCTACTGGTTGTCCAAAAAAGCCTGGGTGCCCCAGATGGAGGGTGGAAACAGCGGTGTGGTGGGAGGCTTGCAGGGTGGTGGATAAGCAGGGGGGGAGAGAGAAGCGAAGGCTCCTAAGTGGGTAACTTCCTGACACGAACCGTGCAGTCAGAGCTCGTACTGAGGGGGAGGGGTGGGTGGAGCATCAGCTGGATCCAACTCTCCTGGCAAGAGCCGCCCCGTCATACACACTGGAAAGATAAGGTGGGCAAAGCCGCGGTGTAGTCCCAGGTGACGTCAATCCTCGGACCTGCGGAGCAAGGCTGTTGTTGGAATAGTGGGTCAGCAGGGAACAGTGGAGGTCCCGTCACGCTGACGACTTGTTTCGCAATCTTTTGCTTTGTCAAATCACGTGCTTGACAAAGCAAAAGATTGCGAAACATGTCGTCAGTGTGACGGACCTCCACTGTTCCCTGGCTCCCTGCAGACCCACTATTCCAACTACAGCCTTGCTCCGCAGGTCCGAGGATTGACGTCACCTGGGACTACACGCGGCTTTGCCCACCTTATCTTTCCAGTGTGTCTGACGGGGCGCCTCTTGCCAGGAGAGTTGGATCCAGCTGATGCTCCACCCACCCCTCCCCCTCAGTGCGAGCTCTGACTGCACGGTTCGTGTCAGGAAGTTACCCACTTAGGAGCCTTCGCTTCTCTCTCCCCCCCTGCTTATCCACCACCCTGCAAGCCTCCCACCACGCCCCTGTTTCCACCCTGCATCTGGGGCACCCAGGCTTTTTTGGACAACCAGTAGGGCTACTGCAGCCACATTTTGGGAGCCATATGGAACATTACTGTTTGTAAGTACTTTAATAAACACTTATTTTAATCTTTTTTACAACCACGTTGCTGCATCTTACTTGCCATTTATTATCCCATTGGGGCACATGTTATGATTATTGTTCTCAAGCGCCTCTCCACTGATTCATTTTTACCTCTAGTTCTATAGGGAGAGGTTCCTGCTGGTGCTGTAAAGGACAGATTATTTTTCTCAAATCATCACATACTGCTAGAGGGAGAGGCTCCTGCTGGTGCTGTAAGAGACAGATTATTGTTCTCAAATCATCTTCTAGTTCTATAGGGAGAGGTTCTCAAATCATCACATACTGCTAGAGGGAGAGGTTCCTGCTGGTGCTGTAAGGGACAGATTATTGTTCTCAAATCATCACATACTGCTAGAGGGAGAGGTTCCTGCTAGTGCTGTAAGGGACAGATTATTGTTCTCAAATCATCACATACTGCTAGAGGGAGAGGTTCCTGCTGGTGCTGTAAGGGACAGATTATTGTTCTCAAATCATCACACACTGCTAGAGGCAGAGGTTCCTGCTGGTGCTGTAAGGGACAGATTATTGTTCTAAAACTATCTCCTAGTTCTATAGGGAAAGGTTCCTGCTGGTGCTGTAAGGGACAGGTTATTATTCTCAAATCATCTCCTAGTTCTCTAGGGAGAGGTTCCTGCTGGTGCTGTAAGGGACAGATTATTGTTCTAAAATCATCTCCTAGTTCTATAGGGAGAGGTTCCTGCTGGTGCTGTAAGGGACAGGTTATTGTTCTCAAATCATCTCCTAGTTCTATAGGGAGAGGTTCCTGCTGGTGCTGTAAGGGACAGATTATTGTTCTCAAATCATCACATACTGCTAGAGGGAGAGGTTCCTGCTGGTGCTGCAAGGGACAGATTATTGTTCTCAAATCATCACATACTGCTAGAGGGAGAGGTTCCTGCTGGTGCTGTAAGGGACAGATTATGGTTCTCAAATCATCACATACTGCTAGAGGAAGAGGTTCCTGCTGGTGCTGTAAGGGACAGATTATTGTTCTCAAATCCCCACATACTGCTAGAGGGAGAGGTTCCTGCTGGTGCTGTAAGGGACAGATTATTGTTCTCAAATAATCACATACTGCTAGAGGGAAAGGTTCCTGCTGGTGATGTAAGGGACAGATTATTGTTCTCAAATCATCTCCTATTTCTATAGGGAGAGGTTCCTGCTGGTGCTGTAAAGGACAGATTATTTTTCTCAAATCATCACATACTGCTAGAGGAAGAGGTCCCTGCTGGTGCTGTGAGGGACAGATTATTGTTCTAAAATCATATCATTCTGGTGTAGGGAGAGGTTCCTGCTGTTTGTTGTGACCGGTGCATTTCTTGCACAAAAATAAAAAGTGCATCTACGTTGTTGTTTTCCAAAAAAAAGAAGAATTTATTATTCTTTTTTTGTATTAATAAATAGTGCTACATAGTACATTTGCGGCCAGAATGAGGAGAGCGTCAAATAAGGGACGTGGTCATGGTCGTGGTGCTGCTGGTGTTGGTGGTGTTGGTGAAGTTCCTGTTGCAAGGAGAGGACATGGTCGATTTGTGCCAGCTACACGCACAAGTGAAACACCTTCCTCAGGTGCGAGTAGCCGACAGAACCTTCAACGTTATATGGTAGGCCCGAATGCCGCTCAACAAATGGTGAGGCCAGAACAAGCACAGGCGCTGGTAGATTGGGTGGCTGACAATGCTTTCAGTTCCTTCACATTGTCTCCCACTCGGTCCCTTGATGAAAGCTGAGAGTTGGCACCTGAACCCCATGGCCATCTGTCTTTCACCTCAGCCCCTTTAAATCAGCCAAGCAGTCTGAGCCCCAAGTCATGCAACAGTCTCTTATGCTTTTTGATGACTCTCCTGGTGTGCTTTCCGTGGGCCATCCACATAGCCCCACTCCAGAAGTGGAAGACATTAAGTGCACCGATGCCCAACCACTTCTGTTGCAGGATGAGGACATGAAAACACCAGCGCAGCAAGTCTCTGATGATGAAGAAACACAGGTGCCAACTGCTGAAGCTTTTCACAGTGTGCAGACTGACAAGGAGGGCAGTGATGAAGGGTGGGTGGAAGATGATGTGGAGGAGGATGATGAGGTCCTAGACCCCACATGGAATGAGGGTCATGTGAGTGATGTGTGCAGTTTGGAGGAAGAGGTGGTGTTCGCACACAGGCACCAGCACAGCAAAAGAGGAAGCAGGTTGCAAAAGCGGAGCGACTGTCCCCTAGACAGTACGCCTGCTACTACCCACCGCACCTAGGGACCTAGCACACCAAAGGCAGCCCAAAGGCATCCCCCGGCGTGGCAGTTCTTCAGACAATGTGCTGGTGACAAGACACGAGTGGCTTGCACGCTGTGGAATGAGAGCCTGAAGCGAGGCATAAATGTTCTAAGCCTGAGAACAACCTGCATGGCCAGGCATCCAAATTCAAAGCACTTGCTGCAGTGGAATAAGTACCTCAAAATCCAAGAAAGGTCTCGGCCTCCTCCTGCTTCCTCTTCTGCTGCTACCTCGGCCACTTCCTCCAACTCTACAGTGCCAGTGCCACCTGCCACCCAGCAAACAGACGATGTGACAGCAACGCCACCATGTCCGCCACCGTCCCCATGCATTTCCACACGGTCCCATGGAAGCTTACAGCTCTCCATCTCCCAAACACTGGAGAGAAAGAGGAAGTACCCCCTACCTACCTGCGATCCATGGCCCTGAATGCCAGCATTTCAAAATTCCTGGCCTTTGAAATGCTGTCATTCCGTCTGGTGGACACGGACAGTTTTAAAAACCTGATGGCGGTGGCTGTCCCACTGTACGTGGTTCCCAGCCTCCACTACTTTTCCAGTTGAGCCATCCCTTCCCTGCACAAACAAGTCGTGGACAAGATCAAGTGTGCACTGCTCAAGGCCATCTGTGGCAAGGTCCACATAACCATTGATACGTGGACCAGTAAGCACGGGCAGGGACGCTATATCTCGCTAACTGCACACTGAGCAAATGTAGTGGCAGGTGGGCCTGAGGCAGCTAGCCATTTGGTGCATGTCCTTCTGCCACCAAGGATTGCAGGGCATTTCTCTTTGCCTCCTGTGTCCTCCTCCTCCTCCTCTACCACCTCCTCATCCTCTCAGCATAACACCTTCACCACCAACTTCAGCACATCCAGGGGGAAACGACAGCAGTCTGTTTTAAAACTGATATGTTTGGGGGATAAACCCCACACTGTGCAGCAGCTGTGGATGGGCGTTGAACAACAGACTGATGAGTGGTTGTAGCCACTGAGCCTCAAGCCCGGCCTGGTGGTGCGCGATAATGGGCGAAATCTTGTAGCAGCTCTGGGCCTAGCCGGTTTGAAGCACATCCCTTGCCTGGCGCATGTGCTGAATTTGGTGGTGCCGAAATTTCTAAAAAACGACCCGGATATGTCAGAGCTGCTGCAGAAAGTGCGGGCCGTCTGTGCGCGCTTTTGGTGTTCACACCCTGCTGCTGCTCGCCTGTCTGCGCTGCAGTGGAACTTCGGCCTTCCAGCTCACCACCTCCTATGCAACGTGCCCACAAGGTGCAACTTCACCATGCACATGCTGGATAGACTGTGCGAGCAGCGGCAGGCAATAGTGGAGTTTCAGCTGCAGCACGCACGGGTCAGTTGCTCTGCAGAACAGCACCACTGCACCACCAACGAGTGGGCCTCCATGCGAGACCTGTGTACCATATTGTGGTGTTTCGAGTACTCCACCAACATGGCCAGTGCCGATGACGCTGTTCTCAGCGTTACTATCCCACTTCTATGTCTCCTTGAAAAAACACTTCAGGCGATGATGGAAAAGGATGTGGCACAGGAGGAAGAGGAGGAGGAAGAGGGGTCATTTCCACGGTTATCAGGCCAGTCATTCACAAGTGACTCGGAGGATGGGTTCCTGCACCAGCATAGGCCAGGTAAAAAATGTTCAAGCCAGGGCACAGTTCTGGAGGATGAGGAGGACGAGTAAGATGATGAGGAGGAGGAGGAACTGTGTTCACAGCAGGGTGGCACCCAACCTGGGCATCACTGGAGCGTGGCTGGGGGGGATACGGAGGACACAGATGGTACACCTCCCACAAAGGACAGCTTGTCTTTGCCCCTGGGCAGCCTGGCACACATGAGCAACTACATGTTGCAGTGCCTGTTCAACGACAGCCGAGTTGCCCATATTTTAACTTGCGCCGATTACTGGGTGGCCACCCTTCTGGATCCCCATTACAAGGACAACGTGCTGTCCTTAATTCCCTCACTGGAGCATGATCGGAATATGCCAACACAGCTGTGGCACTGCCAGCACCTCAGAAGGTAGGGTTAGCATGGCCAAAATGTGGAAAAGCTTTGTCAGCAGCACGCCACAACAAACAGCACCACCAGCTTAGCAGGACGCAGCATTTCAGCAACATGGTGGAACAGTATATGTGCACACGCCTACACGTACTGACTGATGGGTCTGCCCCATTCAACTTCTGGGTCTCCAAATTGGGCACATTGCCTGAGCTTGCCCTTTATGCCTTGGAGGTGCTGGCCTGCCCTGCAGCCAGTGTATTGTCTGAACGTGTGTTTAGCACGGCAGGGGGCGTTATCACAGACAAGCGCAGCTGTCTGTGCACAGCCAACGTGGACAAGCTAACGTTTATTAAAATAAACCAGGCATGGATCCCACAAGACTTGTCTGTACCTTGTGCATAATAGACATTTAGACCGGCCTCACACAGCCATTGGTATACTTGTTTTTTTTAATAAGTCTCAATATTTTGGGGGCTACCCCAATTAGGAAAGAAAAGCCAAACAAATAACAGTGTTGGCTACCTCCTCCTCCTCCTCCTCCTCCACCACCGCCACTTCCACCTACACTGCCACGGTCACGGCCTAGTCAACCTCTAGGCTCCTACTCCACATCCACCTCCTCCTCCCATTTTTTTAAAAAGTGATTTTAAGTTATTTCCCTATCCACCTTTGCTTGTAGGGCACTTGTCCTACTCTTACCCCCATTTTGCTTCCTTTTGCAGCCCTCTAGCCCTTTCCGGGAGTTTTTTACAGCCATTTTTTGCCCAAAAGTTCAGGTCACCATTGACTTCAATGGGGTTCAGGGTTCGGGTCAAGTTCGGTACCGAACCCGAACTTTTCCACGAAGATCGGCCGAACCAGACGAAGCCGAACATCCAGGTGTCCGCTCAACTCTAGTTACTAATGCTGTAGAATTTTTATTTTGCTAAAACTTCAGCTTTTATTTAAAATATACTGTAAGGTTTGTGGTATTGGTCGGGCACCTCAACTACTTCATCTTGTAAAAGAGATCAAAATCATAGTAAATTCTATGACTAATCTTGAAGTAGGTTTCCTTCCATACCTTGTTTGTCATACATTTTCATGTTTGCATACCTCCGTATAAGATTTTCCAACATATATCTTCCATCTCCAAAGTACTCATGTTCATATATTTGCTTCTTCAAAGATTTGTGCTGGGTAAGAGTCCAGACCCAGATGGGTATACATCTACAGTAGCTCACAAAAGTGAGTACACCCCTCACATTTTTGTAAATATTTTATTCTATCTTCTAACACGGAAGAAATTACACTTTGCTACCATGTAAAGTAGTGAGTGTACAGCTTGTATAACTGTAAATTTGCTGTCCCCTCAAAATAACTGAACACACAGCCATTGATGTCTAAACCGCTGGCAACAAAAGTGAGTACACCTCTAAGTGAAAATGTCCAAACTGGGCCCAAAGTGTCAATATTTTGTGTGACCACCATTATTTTCCATCACTGCCTTAACCCTCTTGGGCATGGAGTTCACCAGAGCTTCACAGGTTGCCACTGGAGTGCTCTTCCACTCCTCCATGACAACATCACGGAGCTGGTGGGTGTTAGAGACCTTGCACTCCTCCACCTTCCGTTTAAGGATGCCCCACAGATGCTCAATAGGGTTTCGGTCTAGAGACATGCTTGGCCAGTCCATCACCTTTACCCTCAGCTTCTTTAGCAAGGCAGTGGCCATCTTGGAGGTGTGTTTGGGGTCGTTATCATGTTGGAATACTGTCCTGCGGCCCAGTCTCTGAAGGAAGGGGATAATGTTTTGCTTCAATAGGTCACAATTTATGTTGGCATTCATGGTTCCCTCAATGAACTGTAGCTCCCCAGTGTCGGCAGCACTTATGCAGCCCCAGACCATGACACTCCCACCACCATGCTTGACTGTAGGCAAGACACACTTGTCTTTGTACTCCTCATCTGGTTGCTGCCACACACGCTTGACACCATCTGAACCATTCTGTCACATCAAAAAATAGAATAAAATATTTACAAAAATGTGAGAGGTGTACTCACTTTTGTGAGATACTGTATATACTTTAAAAAATTCAAAGGAATTCTAACACCTCACTTCCAGGCATATATGAACTCTATTGGTTGAGGCTCAGAAATGCGGAAGCTTTAGTGGCTTATATATCACTCCTTCTTAAAGCGGTAGTAAACCCGCTGACAAAAAAAAAAAAAAAAAATCCTGCAAGACAATAGCATAATATGTTAGTATGCATCGCATACTAACATATTATGAAATACTTACCTTAGAATGAGGCCCCCGATGCCTGAGTCGGTCAGCGCTAAGGACGCTGACATGTTTGTCCTCTTCTGTCTTCCGGGTACGCGGCTCCGGCGCTGTGAGTGGCCGGACCCGCGTGACGTCACTCCCGCACATGCTCCGGCAGCCAGCTCTGAGTTGCCGGCCGCCTCGGCCGGATCGTCAGAGCGCATGCGCCGCTAATGTCAGCAGCTGCATGCAGGGTGAATATCTCCTAAATCATGCAGGTTTAGGGGATATTCTTTTTACCTACAGGTAAGCCTTATTATAGGCTTATCTGTAGGTAAAAACAGCTTTTAGGGTTTACTAACACTTTAAGGAAGGGAAAAATCCAGCACTGTGCCCATGCAGGTCAATATCACTAATAAATGAAGATATTAAAGAGGAAGTAAACTCTTCCTTTTTTGTCCCTTTTTTTCTTACCTGCAAAGTAAAGGCACAATGTGCTAGTATGCACTACATACGAGCACATTATGTGCAACTTACCTGCAAATGAAGCCCCGCTGGAGGCCGCATCCATCTTCTCCCATCTTCCTTCTGGTTCCGCGGACTCCGGCTGTGTGACTGGGCGGAGCTGTGTGACCTCACTCCTGGGCGTGCACACAGGAGCCGCCAGTCAGGGCACAGGCTTCTGAAAAAACATCATGGATGGCCGTTCCTTCAGAGAGCATGCGCAAATGACATAATCAGTGCAGTATACAGTAAATATCTACTAAACTGTCCAAGTTTAAGAGATATTTACAGTATCTATAGGTAAGCTTTATTATAGGTTACTTATAGGTCCAACATTAGAGGGAAGTTTACTTCCTCTTTAAACTATATGTGTTAGCAACTGGTGTGACCAGAGATGTGTGATCTGCAACAGCAAATGCCAAGCACAAGTATTGTAAAATAATATAATTTATTTAACCGCTTGCCGACGGCTGATCGGCAATTGACGGCGACAGAGTGGCTCTGTAACGCGAATCGCCTTCATACGACGGCGGCCGCGATACAGAGCCACTGTGAGCGCGCGCGCGCGCTCATTGTGTTCGGGGGGGCCAGGGAGCGGGTGCGGCGGCTTCGATTGCCGCCGGCCACCCGCGATGCCCCCCCCGGAGCGAATGAGCGGAGGTCCGTGTATGTAAACACGGACCTCCGCTCTGTGTGAGGGGGAAGGGCTGTGATCACAGCCTTCCTGTACATGAAGGCTGTGACCACTTCCCTTCCCCAGCTAGGCAAGCCCCCACACAGTTAGAACACGCCCAGGGAACATAGTTAACCCTTAGCGCGCCCCCTGCAGGTTAACCCCTTCACTGCCAATGGCATTTACACAGTAATCAGTGCATTTTTATAGCACTGATCGCTGTATAAATGCCAATGGTAACAAAAAAGTGTCAAAACGTTCCGACATGTCCGCTGAAATATCGCAGTACCGCAAAAAATTGCAGATCGCCGCCATTTTTAGTAAAAAATAAAAAAAAATTAAAAACCCCAAAAATGAATTCTCATCATCCGTAAACGGGACCACTTTTGCGCAAACCAATCAATAAACGCCGATTGTGATTTTTTTTATCGCAAATATGAGGAAGAATATAAATCGGCCAAAAACGGTGAATGTTTTTTTATATTTTTTTTTTTGGATTTGTATTTTAGGAAAAAGTAAGAAATTTGGGTTTTTTTGCAAAATTGTCACTCTTCTTTTGTTTATAGCGGCGATCAGAAATGATGCAGCGGTGATCAAATACCACCAAAAGAAAGCTCTATTTGTGGGAAAAAAAGGACGCAAATTTCGTTTGGGTACAACGTCGCACGACCGCGCAATTGTCAGTTAAAGCGACGCAGCGCCGAATTGCAAAAAGGGCTCCGGTCCTAAAGCTGGAAATCCTTCCGGGGCTGAAGTGGTTAAAAGATAAGTGGATAAAGATGTAAACGCACCTCCAATATAGCAAACAGTGTAAAACAAGCCAAATAACAAAATAGTGACACACAAAGAACCACTGCCTAAACAAAGTTTATACAGCGGATAGGGAAGTGCCAAACCGTAAATGTAGCCGAGCCAGGACCATACACAGGAGATCAGTCAGAGGGAGCTTCCATGGATCAGGGAGCCACAGCGTCACCAGCTGGTGAGTCTTTTCCTGACAGTACCCCCCTTTAAGGAGCGACCTCAGGAGGGACATCAGGTTGGGCAGCTGGCAGAGGCACATCAGGCTGGGCAGCGTGCAGAGGCACATCAAGCTGGGCAGCGGGCAGAGGCCCATCAGGCTGGGCAGCTGGTAGAGGCACATCAGGCTGGGCAGCTGGTAGAGGTGCATCAGGCTGGGCATTGGGCAGAGGCATATCAAGCTGGGCTGAAGCACATCAAACTCAGCTGCGGGCATAGGCTCATCAAGCTGGGCAGCGGGCAGAGGCTCATCAAGCTGGGCAGTGGGCACCGGATCATCAGACTGGACAGCAGGCACCGGATCATCAGACTGGACAGTGGGCACCAGATCATCAGGCTGGGCAGTGGGCAGAGGCACATCAGGCTAGACAACGGGCACTGTATCATCAGACTGGACAGCAGGCACCAGATCATCAGACTGGACAGCAGGCACCGGATCATCAGACTGGATAGCGGGCACTGGATCATCAGACTGGGCAGCGGACACAGGAACATCAGGTTGGACAGTGGCCACCGGAAAATCAGGCCAGACAGTGGGCACTGGATCATCAGACTGGACAGTGGGCACCGGATCATCAGACTGGACAGCGGGCACTGGATCAGCAGACTGGACAGCAGGCTCAGAATAAGCAGCATAGGCAGTGGGCACAGGTTCAGCAGCATAGGCAGTGGGCAAGAGAACATCTGGATGAACAGCAGGCACAGGAACAGCAGGCTGTACAGTGGGCATCAGAACAGCATGCTGGACCCAGGGCACAGGATCAGCAGGCTGGACAGTGGGCACAGGATCAGCAGAATAGGCAGCTGGCACAGGATCAGTAGGCTGGGCAGCATGTTTGGGGCTGTCAGACAAAGGCCAAACCCCATTGGCAATCAAGGAGGTAGACTGGAGCAGATTTGTGTGGAGGCAGGCTGGAACAGGTCAGCTGTTGTGGAGGCAGGCTGGAGCAGATCAGCTGGTGTGGAGGCAGGCTGGAACAGATTGGCTGGTGCGGAGGCAGGCTGGAACAGATCGGCTGGTGTGGAGGCAGGCTGGAACAGATTGGCTGGTGTGGAGGCAGGCTGGAACAGATTGGCTGGTGTTGAGGCAGGATGGAACAGATTGGCTGGTGTGGAGGCAGGCTGGAACAAATCGGCTGGTATGGAGGAAAATTTGTATAGTGGCAGAATTGTGCAAGTTGGGAAAAACTTTTGTTTCTTTTTTGGTTTTGTCACCAAGGTTCGGCATGTGGATGCAGGGCTTCGAGTTGGGGGTGCAGCTGATGGAAGCAAAAAGCTGAAGGATGGTGAAAAAGAGGGAGCAGTTGCTAAGGAAGATTTCTGTGGGGTTGCCATAGGTAATGGAGAAGAGATATTTGTCAGTGGGTTAAAGGCAGGGTAGGTGCAGCAAGTGGAAACAGGGCACTGACACATAGTTGGTAGCAGGGTATACTGGGCTGCAACTGTGGCTGTTGTAAATGATGGAGAGAGAAATACTTGAGAAGGCAGGTGTCTAACAGCAGGAATGGGTTGGTGCAAGTTGACTGTGACTGAATGCAACATATCTGACCAAACCTGTAGAATTGACTGAACAAAATTCAGTTTACATACTGCCTGTCTGACAAGAGACTGCACTGCGTTAAGACACTCCACTAGCACCTGATGAGAGCATGCTGAATAATACTCAAATAAGTAACCTGTCACGTACCTGGTGGTAGAGTCTGGCTTATGCGGGGGGCAACCTCTCTTGCGGCCCTGGTTCGAGAACCCCTGATAGTGGGAACAGGGAGCTCAGGAGCACAGGGGGGCACGAGGGCTGGACAGTCCTTAGCTGGTAGGCGGAAGTCCACTGGGGCTCGTGCAAACAGGAGAGTAGTGTTTCAGTCCGGGTCGGCAACTAGCGGGCGGTGCGGTACAGCGGGATCAGGCAAACGGATGGTCGGGTACAGGCTGGGTCGGCAACGTGCTGGCAAAGACGGTACAAGGGATCAGACAAGCGGAGAGTCGTAGGCAAGCCGGGGTCAGGTGCAGGCAGATAGCAACAAGTCCAAAGGGATAGCTGGGGTCACAGGAACAGGAAGTCACTCAGAAATAGCTTGCCGGGGGCACAGATGCGGGAAACGCTGTAGAACGGACAGCACCGGGCACTGGGTCCTGCAAGTTTAAATAGGGCCGATTGGCGCCTGTTTCCGGCGCGTGCGCGCGCACGCGGGTGCGCGCACGGACGCGCGCGAACGCGCACGGACGCGCGCGAACGCGCACAGGCGCGCGCACCACCGCGGAAACCACAGAAACAGCTGCATCTTCCTGACATAACCTGAGTCATCCTCTAATAACCAAACCAGTAATTCTATCTTAGCCATACTGAAGGGGGGAAGGAAGTCATCACTGCCTTTAGGAGTACTGGACAAAGCCAACTCTGCACAGACTTGAATTAATGGCTGAACGTCACCAAACAACATACTGCCCTGATCAACTAGGGAATGAGCTAGACTAATGCATTCTAACAGCTGATCACTGGACCACTCCTTCAGTATCTGCCGGCAATACTCTTTCTCCTCTGTCACCAGCAAGGAAAAGTATACAACCTCCTCTGGATGCATCTTGCCACAAACAACAGCAGAGCCAAAATGGTTTCCCTGTGCAGTCACTTCTGGTCAGGACCGGCCTTGGTGTTATGTCAGCAACTGGTGTGACCAGAGATGTGTGAACTGCAACAGAGAATGCCAGACACAAGTATTGTAAAATAATATAATTTATTTAAAAGATAAGTGGATAAAGATGTAAACGCACCTCCAATATAGCAAACAGTGTAAAACAAGCCAAATAACAAAATAGTGGCACACAAAGAACAATTGCCTAAACAAAGTATATACAGCGCATAGGGAAATGCCAAACCGTAAACGTAGCCAAGCCAGGATCATACACAGGAGGGTCTTTCCTTAATGTAAATAATATAACTGGGTACTAACATTTTTAGGTAAAGTTGATCCAGGGAGAATCCGATTGCCTCTCAGGGGATCAGGAAGGAATTTTTCCCCCCGCTAGAGCAAATTGGATCTTGCTTTGCTGGTGTTTTTTGCCTTCCTCTACATCAACTGTGGATGAAGGATTGTATATACGGGATTGTATGGTTATATATAGCTTTTCTATGTTTTTTTCAGTTGAACTAGATGGACTTGTGTCTTTTTTCAGCCTGACTAACTATATAATAATGTATGTAACTATCAGTCAGAGAGAGCTGGGGGGCAAGACAGGGCAGGAACAGGGAACAGATGATGGAGAGAGCAGGTGGGTAAGGATCAGGCTGCAAGACATGGGTCAAGGAACAGATACAGGATACAGGGTACAGGATCACAGGTCGGAGAAAAAGGAGACCAAAACACCAAGGCAATCAGATTAGGACAGACAGGATTTAAATATCCTTCCTGCAACAAGCATCAGGTGATGACTAAGTGAGCTGCTGGCTGTTGGACACCCGTTGGTGGAAACTGGAACTGCAGCCTATGGATCAGGGAGCCACAGTGCCACCAGCGGGTGAGCCTTTTCCTGACAATATGCAAAAATTCTGGCTGAGAGGTTGAAGAGCTATTTGCCAGAGTGGATAGAGAATGACCAAGTAGGTTTCATCCCTGGGAGGGACGCTAGAGATAATGTATTGAGAACCATTCTCTTATGCATAAAGTCAAGAAAAGCAAGAAACCAGTCCTTTTCCTGTCAATCGATGCCGAAAAGGCTTTTGACAGGTTGGACTGGGATTATATGCTCTTAACTTTAAGACACCTTGGGATGGGCCCGTGCATGCATAAATAGAGGCATTATATTCCAGACCAGCAGCTCAAGTATGATTAAATGGGACCCTGTCGCGACCATTTACCCTCTATAATGGGATGCAACAGGGATGTCCACTTTCTCCATTGTTATTCGTGCTATCTCTAGAACCTCTCCTTGTGACGATCAAGGCAAATCAAGATATCCAGGGCATAGAAATAGCTGGGCAAGAACATAAGTTATCTGCATTTGTAGATGACATTATGTTCTATATATCTAATACAAGACAGGCACGGTCTAATATTTTAATGTAACTGAAAAGATTTCAAACTTAAAGGTCAATGAAGAGAAGTCTGAAATATTAAACATCCCTGTCCCCTTTGGGGAGAGTAGGGCCCTTAAACCCCTGTACTTTTTTAGATGGAAACAGAAGAGTTTGAAATATCTAGGCATAAACTTATCTGCGTCAGCAACAAATTTATATCAGGATTATTGTCTACCTCCCCTCAATAAAATTAAGCTGGACTTAAATGGTTATCCTGCCAGTAGGCTTTCCTGGCTGGGCAGGATAAATGTGATTAAAATGGTGACTCTACCAAAGGCTCTGTGTATTTTTCAGGCACTCCCAATAAATATACTGGGGACTTATTTTAAAACTCTTAGAGGACTGTTAAAGAGATTTATCTGGAAACATAGAGGCCCATGTGTTTCATATAAAATGCTTGTTAGACCTCAGTTATCTTGGGGATTGTCATCACCAGACTTAGCACAAAGCGGCAGTGCTAGCAAGAATAGTTGATTGGACGCATAGTGCCCCTTTTAAAAACTGGGTACAATTAGAGGATATCTAAAGCAAAACATCCCTGGGCTAGACCATTTGGCTGCTGGGGCAATACAGAGGCTTATCCAAGGATTTATCAGCCCTTATAGTAGAAAGCCTAAGTAAGAGCATAGGACAACCTCTATAAAAAGATGAAATGGCAGTATAATAGCCCCTTAATGCCCTTGTCAGGTACAAACTATTTCCCCCTGGAGAAAGAGAATAAGTCCTTTAACTGGACAACCTCAAAGTGTCTGAGACTAAGGGAAGTTTTGTATGGGAATGTCTTTTGCTCATTATCAGAAGTATGGCCCCTCACCATGGGATGTCTGGAGATATTGACAGCTCCAGCATTTTGTGTATTCTTTGCCAAAACCTCTCAGACTCCACGACTAGACTTGACATTTCTAATTTATATAAGATGCTGATCGCATCCCAGGGACCTGGGACCGTTTGTCTTTTGAACGGATGGGAGCATGAATTAAATCTACTTATCCCTGAAGTATTAAAGCATTAAGTTATAGATTATGTACATTCTACCTCAATAGACACGAGGATAAAAGAAAAGAATTTCAAACTGTTAACCAGGTGGTATTATCTTCCAGCCTGTCATTGATTGGAGAGAATGTGGGGAAAGGGAACGCATGCCCATATTTAGTGGCATTGCCCAATGATTCAGCTATATTGGAACAAAGTCTTGAATATAATTAACCACTTCAGCCATGGAAGGATTTACCCACTTCCTGACCAGGCCATTTTTTGAATCGCTTTAACTGACAATTGCGCGGTCATGTGACACTGTACCCAAACAAAATTGATGTCCTTTTTTTCCCACAAATAGCTTTCTTTTGGTGGTATCTGCTCACCTCTGCAGTTTTTATTTTTTGAGCTATAAACAAAAAAAGAGCGACAATTTTGAAAAGAAATCAATATTTTTTACTTTTTGCTATAATAAATATCCAAACAAAATTGCAAAAAAACAAATCTCTTCATCAGTTTAGGCTGATATATATTCTTCTACATATTTTTGGTAAAGAAAAATCCCAATAAGCGTATATTGATTGGTTTGCCCAAAAATTATAGTGTCTACAAAATAGGGGATAGATTTATGACATTTTTATTTGAATTTTTTTTTTTATTAGTAACTGCGGCGATCAGTGATTTTTAGTGGGACTTCGACATTGCGGCAGACAGTTTGGACACTTTTGACACTTTTTTTGGGACCACTGACATTTATACAGCAATCAGAGCTAAAAATAGCCACTGACTACTGTATAAATATCACTGGCAGGGAAGGAGTTAACAATATTGGTGATCAAGGGAACAGATGTGTTCCCATCTAGGTGTTTCTAACTGTATGGGGGCTGGGCTGACTCGAGGAGGAGAGAGATTGTTGTTCCCATTTACTGGGAACAGATGATCTCACTCAACTCCCCTGACAGAAATGGGATCTGCTTTGTTTACACTCGCAGATCCCCATTCTGTGTCTCTCTGGAGCGATCACGGGTGGCCCGCGAACATCGAGTCCACCCCACCTGACTGGCTCCCCCGCTCGGCAGTGAGGGCGCGCACGCCCACAGTGGCTCGTTCCTGCCCCGACATAATATGACGGCGATTAGCGGGAAAAAGTCACTATAATATATAAGCCATGCCACTTTAATGTTAACCATGCTATGAGTAAGGCTTCAATGGCTGAAACATGTCAGCATTGATCCAGTGTATATGATGTAGCCAAATGAAGGATAATACAAAAAAAGAAAAAAAGAGGGAAAAAACAGACTTTTAAGGCTGCCACTGAAATCCCAAATAGGAAAGACAAAAAACTTACATTTAGTTAAAAAATATATTCATTAGAAATGCATTAAAATGTTCAATAAAAAGAAAAAGAGGGTACGCAAATATAGATCATTGGTATACTGTCCCAAACGTAGGTACATGGGGAGCTGAACATAGAAACCCATGTGGAAGGCCCACAGATGGTATCAAAAGAGTCCAAGAAAATCCTTAGTGGTTGGAGGCCAAATTACCGAAGTCAACAGTGTCAGCACCAAAGGATCGCTGCACGTTTCGCCAATAGCTTCATCAGGTGATCCTATTGGTACTAGGGGGGTACATCATAATTAATAATATATCCGTGTACATAATATATAATAATGTTTTTTAAATATTGGTCAACATTTGTCCACTGTACAAATCAATATATAATTCAGTTTAGAAATAGATACCTGCTATTTTGAGATAAATAAAAAAAAAAATGCATATACACTTTGTTTCAGAAAGTATCCAAAGTTGCTTCAGGCACATACATACCATCAATATAAAGGGCATTCAGGAAACCCAATGCATCCAGTCCAAAGAGCAGTGCACCATGTATGAAAAAAGGGAAAAAGGAAATGGGGAAGAGAGGGAGGGAAAGAGACTAGTAAGAACATGAGGAGCAGAAAAAAAGCTCCAAAAGAATGCACAACTGCATTATTGGAGGGACCTCACCCAAAGAGAGCGGCCTGCAAAAAAATGAAATGAATTGATTATATAGACCTGGCGTATCAAAGATTAATTATTACTTAATATATTATTACGTTAAATATTATTTATTATTAGTATTTGTATCTACATTTGATTACTATATTCACAAAAATGTCAACAAAGTCAGGATAAAACTCTCTAAATATATATATACATCCCGTCTTATATGAAGTATGACAATATATTTGATTTAATTCAATTTAATTTGATTTAATTTAATTTAATCAATGGCGATGAACAGATACAGATAGAAATAAACTTTAGATATAAGGAAGTTAAAAATAACAGGAACAATTATAAGTGGGCAATTTCTCATTGTATCATTTAAATTTATTTAAATGGTAAAAAAAAAAAAAAATACTTTTATTAAAGAAAAAAATATTAATTATTAAATTAAAATTTTCAACATACATAAACTTACTTGAGAAAGCAATCTTAACAGATTTAGATGTAATCCATCTGGTCAGCTCCGATATCACTGAGCTGCAGCAGACTAAGAAAATCATGACCCAATGTGGTTTAAGGGCAAAGAAGCCCCCATCTTAAGGAGGGATATAAGGAAGCAGGAGAAAGGCCCCTTGTATGTCTGTCCTTACCTATAGGTAAAAGACGCAAATGAGTATCTATATATGAAACACTGGGATCAATTGTTCCTGGATGTATGTTCCAAACAAAGAGCAACAAATCCCCGTCAAGTGTAGAGAAAGGAGGGGAGATTGCAAGCCCAGGGTAATGAACTTCACTTCAGATAAATGGCAAAAAAACAGCCGTTCCTGCTCCAAAACCTGCGCATCAAGCGTGTGCAGCATACACTGGAACTATATAGGCTAAAATGGCCGTTATTCGGGAAGCCCCTCCCCAAGCCCACCACACTGAGATGCAGTGCCCTGCATGCCCAGTAATGGCAGGACGGGGTCAAGGATCGATCCCCGCTTGGTCACCATGGAACCGGCACATGGCGCCCATGACACTCGTCCACAAGAACATCATCTAATTGCCTATTCGATGCGCACATCAGACAGGATGTTGAGATTGCGATAGTCAGCCCCGCCATTTCTGGGCATCCGTGGCACTAGTTGCAGCATGCGTTTGGGAACATACCCATCTGACGCCAAAAGATAGAAGTTGGTAATGGTTAAGGGAACATTACAGATCTCTTAGCAAGATCAAAATCTCATAATTGCCTCAAGGCATCAGTATGCCCGGGATAGTGGTGGCCGCTTCCAGGGGATATTGATGTCTTGAGGCAATTATGAGATTTTGATCTTTCTGAGAGATCTGTAATGTTCCAGCACAACCCTTAACCATTACCAAATTCTTGGAAAGATCCTGATATCCACCAAGGGACTCTGAACCTAGCCTCTCTTGCTGAACCCCCGGGATGCTATGCTGGTTGTCCAAAACATATTCGATATTTAGATTTTTGTCTTCGGGTGTCTCTTGCCGCACTGCCTTTATAACTTGCTGGCTTATCTGGATAACAGTGATTGACTTCTCCTGAGGAAGTGGCTCAGTCTGCGAAACATGTAGAGGATCTTGTCAAGACGTGCTACATTTAGTATCCCCAGCATCCACTGGAGACCATTGATAAGTCCTAAAATGTATCTGAACGGCTGTAACAATTGTTTTTAAATTATTTTTTTGTAATTGTATCTCTTCCCCCTTTTTTTTCAATAAATTGCAATTTTTATCTAAACTATTGTCAAATACTTGGGTACCGAGATAGTCCATGTTCCTTCCCTCTTTGCCAGGGGCTTGTCTGGGGCAACCCCAGGCTTATCTTCTATTTCTAGTGACCATGTGTGGATGATGGTACCCTCCCCTACCCAATATTACCAGGTCTGAGGCATACTTTTGAACTATTTTCTGCTTTTAATATTTATTATGGTTATTAAAAGAAATAGCAGGACCAGTGATAACCAAAATAATACAAGAAAAAATAATTTTCATTGCAGCTTTGTAAACATGCAAAAGAGTTTTTACTGTAAGAAAAGCAGATGTATAAAAAGCAATAGAAAAGAAAATGCTCAGTGATGTCCATAAAAAACAATTAAATTATATTTTACCATGCAGATGAAATATCCAATTGGCTGCTGTTGGTAACAGAGACATGTCTTTATATTTTAGTAATTTTTCTGATATTTCTAACAGCAGCGGTGGTACCAGATATCAGCGATAAACATTCTTTGTGGCTTTCAATTATTGTAAAAATATGACTTAATAACATTAAAATAAACATTTAGAGAGAAAAAAGAAACACTTTACCCTTTAAATGTACTGCTAAGACATTTATCTTTCTACACAAAATCACATTTCAACATATTTACACATTAATGGCTCAATTTCAGAAGTCTTCATATTTAATGAATTGTAACCACATTAATGTGTTTTGATGGCTTTGGTTAATAATAGACTGGGCAAGGCTTTACAATCAGTCTAGTCTTCAACAAAATGAAGCTATTAAAATCAAACTCACTGCCAGCTCTTCAAGCATATTCAAAATGTCTTCAGAAAAATGAAGGATTCCTTAGGGACATCATTAAATTTGACAGTATGCTCCTGCCATATGGCTAATATTGGAAAGAATACAAACCACACGAATAGCTAAACAGACAGAATTAAGAGTATAGTGGGTAAAATATATAGGCAGTGCTTGAGAACTACAAGACATGGAATAACTCAGAAAAAAAGTTTAAATAAATAAAACCAGTTACATAAGAAAGAAAACATGACCTCATATAACATGTAATGTTAAAGCCATATGTTACAGTTTCTCACCTTCCTGATCTATTGTTAAGCATTTAAAGCATGGTTGCTATGTCAATGTTCAAACTATACGTGAGAGAATTTGTATGAAATTGGAGAAATACAAAGAGAGCAATAAAATAATAGCAGTGTATGTACAAGCTAGAGAATTACATGCCAAGAAGTATGGCTTTGACTTCCGTATATGTCCGTATAATTATATTGTTAGGATTTATGCTTTACATGCAACATAGGGAAACAGAAAATTGCTAATCACAATGCTTAAAATGGAAGATCAACATGAGCAAAACTGGCAGGAATTAGAAATGGTTGATTCAATTTGAAATTTTACAGCCAGCCCTATTCAAAGATAGCTTTTATCATCAGAAGCAAAACATTCCACTCAGCTGGTGCCCGTCTCATGGTCTCAACTCCACAGAAATTCCTACAATTTTTGCATGGGCTTACCACTGCACAAATGGGACCGAATTCAAGAAATCTAAAAGACTACAACCACCTCTTTTGTGCACTGCTACAAAGTGGGAGTAAATTAAAGGGATAGCAGCTGGTGTCTCTTAGGGACCGGCTGATTCAATTTAAAATCCTTCATAGGGCGTATTTTACCCCTTCTAGGATGCATCGACTAAATCCAGAGGTTTCATCGCAGTGCTGGCGTTGTCGGGGGGCTGAGGGTGATTTCTTTCATATTTTCTGGACATGCCTGCTATTACAGCCTTTCTGGAGCAAAGTGGTTGACAGGGTTAGTGGGGTTTCAGGGATTGTATTCTCCCCAGCACCCCAGATATGTTTGCTGGGGCTGGTGGAGGGTCTGACAAACACAAATGCCGGTAGGACTTTCATAGGCCTCTTGCTTTATTATGCTAGGAAGACGATAGTGCTCCACTGGAAGAAGCCTTTGGCCCCAACAGAGGCTTATTGGATGCAGCTGGTTAATTCGCAGCTGCCTCTCTATAAGGCCACCTACAGCAGCAGAGGTTGTCCACGCAAGTTTGACAAAATTTGGACTAAGTGGTTAGAGAGAGATGACACAGCATAGTGGACTGGCACATGTCATTGGGATCGGAGCTGAGTGAGAGTTTGGGGGGACTTCTCCCCAGATTATATCGGTTTGTGTACCCATGCATTGTTGGTTATATACCTGTGGATTTTCTCATATACTGTAATGCGGAGTGCTCCAGTTGTATATCCAGACCAAATTAATGTATCAGTGTTATGTATATATATATTTTTTTTTTTTCCTTTCTGGGGGTTGTATTACCGGCGGTCTCTCCTGTGTGGGTTGACTAGCCGTGTGTGTGTGTATTTTTCACTGTTCAAAGCAATAAAAAGTTAAAAAAAAAAAAAAAATTAAAGGGATAGAATGGAATATACTGTATAACAAATACCTCCCTTGAGGGTAGACTGGAGGATCTGCATTAACAGAAGCTTTAGAATTAGGAACAATTAAAATTTCAGTCAGATTTTTAATCTTGTGTTTGATCACACAAGGAAGATATGTGCACACTTACAATCCCTGTGACACCCCTGCAATAATAGAGGGTGTGGTTATCCCTGGGACACATTATCAAGAGTCCTAAAAAAAAAGTAACACCCTTATTTAAGGAGGCTTTGGGGTTCATTTACTAATAGCGAGATCATGCTGACTTAGCAAAATGAATTTTCACTTATCTTAGTAAATGTGGTGAAGCTGAGCTGACTTTAGCCAATCATATGCAAACAAAGATCCTGCTTTTTTTTCCTTGCACATAATTCAATGGAAAGTTAATTTTCACTTATCTTCATCTAGTTCACTTAGCTAAGTAAAATTCATCTTTGGCTCAGGCACTATTCTACCATATAATGATCATGCATTAGTTCCTAAATTTAGCAATTTTTAACACTGAACCCCCTGCACTGACTACGAGTATAAATACTGCAGGTCCCCTAACTGTGCCTAATCTAGGTCTACACCAAATCTTTACACATGTGCTGTCAGCTCAATAGCAATGAATACCAGTGCCAAGATGACAGGGGCCATAACTTCTAATCTTTATGCCAGCTAAGTGGTGGTATCACAAATATAAAAATTGAATTGTCTCTAATGTTTTTGGGTCAGGCTGACCATAGTTAGGGATTTTACATGCTCATCTCATGTAGAAACTTATGTGATATTTGCATCTGTTCAGTTTTCTGTCTGCATTTTGACAGCAGAATGAAGCGGACCTATGTTAGATCTATGTGCTACTGAATGTGATTGGACTTGCTACCTCCGATCTGTCACAGTTAGATCCAGAACAATGGAAAAGGATGCAGTCCTTTTTTATATGCTAAGCTGGACCAGACACGTGTCTGGTTACATCTACTTGCCTAGACCTGCATAGAGCTTTTAAACAGGAAAATTGGAAAGAGTCAAATGGGCCTAAAAGCAACCAGCCTTAGTGAAAACTGTGCTGGAAGTATTATAGAGTGCACAAACACTTTATAATTGCCATGGTATATTGTTTTTTTGACCTACTGCTTTGCTTGGTGCATATACATGTAATTGTTAGGTGAGCAAATTGCATAGATCTTTATTTTTTTTTAATCTAAGAAAATATGTTTACTCAAAAAAAAAAACAATCAGAACAACATTTAGGTATCCGTTTATAAAGCAGTGTAAAAAAGCCACTGCTGAGTTCTCCGGCATTCACAGAAGAGATCGTTCTCCCCTGTGTGCCAGTTTATTAAACGGTGTAGATCACTTCACAGTTTGTGAAGTGAAGTGATCTACAAATGCTTTAAACTGTGGAGAACGCCCTGATCTCATGAGACATAGAGAGATTACGGCACCCAAAATTCACAGAAACACTGAGATGTCAGTTTATTAAGCAGTGATAAATTATCACTGCTCAGTAATGGACATTCTCGGAGGAGCCCGCCCAAATTGTTAATAAAATTATTAGCCCCCCTACACAATATATGTATATATAAACACATACACACATTATATATACATATACACACACATACATTATATGTACACGTATATATACACATACATCATATACATGTATATACATATATACACATATACAGGGCAGGGGGTCATTGCTAATGTGTTGGGGGGTCTGAATGAGGCAGGAGGAAGTTTATAATCTTGCTCCTTCCCCTGGATTCCCTCTTCACCCTCCCCAATTCTCCACCTCTGAGCTGGTGAAGCGGGGAGGGTGAATTCTGACCGAGATCCCCAGTGAAGTGCAGAGATCACAGCTTCATAAACTGGCCATTTCTGTGTCAGTGAATGACAGCTTCTCTGTGTGCAGAGATAATCGGTGAAGAACGCGTTCTCTCCCCATTATCTCTGCTTTATAAACCAAAAATGAGCTGTGATCAGCCGTGATCCTTGGGATCACAGTTTTATAAAAGGACACCTTAATTTGAAAAGAATATTCATCTCCAGCTAGAAATTGTGTTTAGTGTCTACTGCTTTCCCCATTTACTCTCACTTTCTGTCCTTGTTAAAGGGGTAGCAGGGCAGAATGTGAAGGGAAATTTCTTGAATGGAGAAGGACAGCAAAGAAAAAAAAATGGTAATATCAGAAATAGTAGCAGTAACACAGCCTCAATAGTCCCTTCATAATATACAGCGCTTGGAATCATTAATTGTGGCCATGGTTTCTGCTCAGTGCAGTCAAATGCTTTATTGCTCCTTTTGGGGCCCTGGCCATCCAATCTTTCAGCAGATTTTCATGTGGATCCTTCCTTCTTCAGGGCACCTTCTATATATATATATATATATATATATATATATATATATATATATATAATAAGGTTTTCCATGGGCCACATCTCTGGAGACTTCCCTGCTGGCAGAGGCGTAACTAGAACCTTCAGGGACCCGGTGCAAGAAATTATGAAGGGCCCCCTGACCCCTGGCCAGGGCCATTCCCTCTTCTCACTGATCCTGGGGCCCTTTACTCCTATCGTGGGTACCTTTATTATGATACCACAGCGTAGCCCTTTCACAAATTCTGCAGCAGACCCCCTTTCTGCCATCTTTGAGCCTTCCCATGGTAGTGAAATGCCAGGGCCCGGTCACAATTGCAACCTTTGCAATCCTGATAGTTCCCTCACAGGTGTCAGTAGTTTTTCATTTTTATTTTAATTTTATTATTTTTTTACCATTTCATTTTATTTCTTTTGCAAATTTATTTTTACAATTTTTTACTATTTTTTTTGGAGCTCTGTTGGGAGGCTTTGATGAGATATCAGGGGTCTAAACAGACCTCAGCCCTCAATCTCCATCTGTGTAGCCTCAGCTGCACAGAATAGATGGACAGGAATAGTTGTGTAACGAGCCTCCCATTCATTCAGAAACAGAAGTATAGTAAAACAGTTTATTATGCTTCAGTTATGAATGAACCAATTGGTATCAATCACTGACTCTGTTCATTCAGAAAAGGAAGGAGCCGGAAAATTAAAAATTTACCAAACCGTTACCATTTCTCCATCATGACACATCTTCTACAGCAGCTGGCAGGAGAGAGGAGGGAGGAATACAGCAGCTCTGTGTGGGGGACCAGGGAAGCACACAGGGACCCTGGGAACAGCAGAAGACAAGTAAACTGGATAGAGTAAAATGGAGGAGATTGGTTCCTCTAAATGCCACCCCCGCTATCCCTCCTATTTAGGTGTACAAGGGAGGCAAATGGGCCCCCTGGACCATGGGGTCCGGTTGCAATTGAAACCCCTGCAATCCCTATCATTATGCCCCTGCCTGCTGGGCAAGCATCCTTTTCTCCAGCACAAATGTGGCTTCCCTTCCCCTTTCTCTAAATAATAAAGCATCTTCTCTTCTGGAAACTTCGCTGCTGGAATGTTTCTTACTAGAATTTTCCATCCCCTTCTCAATGGACAGAAGAGATCCTGCATGGTAACACCACCTTCCTTGGTTTGGGAAGATGCATTAATATGGGGGAACATGAAGACACAAAAAGGAAACAGTAGCTGTTAGACACAAGGACAAAAGAAACAAAAGCTGGTTAACAGAAAAGCAGTCAAAAACAGAGAAAGAGTACAAGCATAAAAAGAAAACACAGGAAAGACACAAATGTGTAAGCATACATAATAGAAAGAAAAACAACAAAGTAGCATGTCTAGAATAGCCACCTTTTGGTCCACATGAAACCAAAACCAGGAAGTGAGGGGAAGGGGTCTATTTGCAGTGCCCTATATGTAGCATGTATGTTGCAGTGAAAGGTAGGTGTGGCTTATCTAAAGTGGGCATGGCTTAAGAGACCTGGTTAAATCCATTTATTTTAATCATAATGAATATAGTAAAACAACCATAATTTTATTTACATTATAATTGAAACATTATTATTATTATACAGGATTTATATAGTGCCAACAATCTGTGCAGCGCTTTACATGAGGACAGACAGTACAGTTACAATACAATTTGATACAAGAGGAATCAGAGGGCCCTATTCGTTAGAGCTTACAATCTAAAAGGGAGGGTCAGGGGATGCAAAAGGCAATAACTGTGGAGGATGAGCTAATGGAGAAAATTAAAGTTGCTAGGTGGAGGCAGGGTAGGCTTCTCGGAAGAGAAGGATTTTCAGGGATCGTCTAAAAGTAGACAGAGTAGGAGATGGTCAGATAGATGGGGGTAGGGAATTCATTTTTATTTCAGTCTCTTCTTGCAAAATGAGGTTTTATTCTGCAATTTGTACTGCTTGTAACAATATTCTTGTAAAATCTATAGACAGGCAACTCCTATCCTAATATTAATGCATTCAGAATAACTGGTCTTTTGGCGCATGTGAGTTTTTTTATAACCATGCTTTCATAGGTATCACATTTATATTAAGGAATACAGGTGAGTAATTGAAGCAGTCCATAGACAGGCTAGCATCTTATCAAGGTCTTAGGAATGTGGGTACATGGTAGAAGGCTTAATATGATGCCAAGGGCATTTCAAATTTCACACAATGCAAAAATTATTTCTCTGGTAATAATGTAAATATAACACTACAAAAATTAACAAAATGTATGAAAACAAAAGGTAAAGACTATTTATACATGTATAGATATAATAACAGCGCCAGCAGTAAACATATGACCAATATGCAACAGAGTGCAATAGGAACCCCAGTGTTAGAGTCCCAAAAAAATATTAAAAATAATTAAAGTGCTCCACTTTCCAGCAAAAACATTGAATATAATAATTAAAACAAAAAGTCATATATCAACAATGATGTTCAAGTAAAAAATATATTGAAGAGCTCCAGTGCTTCAATCGGTGACTTTAGAAAAAGTGCTGAAGTGCTCCAAGTATACACTCTGTGCCAAAGGTGCAATGGTGCCACATTCCCTTCTTGCTGCCTCACTCACCAGAAAACCTAGACCCTCAACTTTGCAGTCTGGGGGTCATAAAGAGCATAAATCTGGTGTCTGTGGGATTAGATCGGGACTGCTCTCTGTCAATTTGTTAAACACTTCTCCCAAATGAAAAACTTTCCAAGGACCAAGGTATTCAAATCATGCAAATCTCCACCAGGCTCGGTAAAAACCCAGAAAGGCTCATAGTGTATCACTTTTAGAAGGCATTATTAGCGCCATAAAAAAACCTACTTACAGGAATCTAGAAGTTTGCAAGCAAAAAACGGTTGTTCCGGGTTGGTCGCACATGGTGTGTGTTCCACAGTGGGTGGATGTGACGTCAGTGGTTGTAGGAAGCTGGAAGTTATGTCAACGCATTTTGCCCCTCCTCCAGGGTGTCATCACAGACAATGTGACATCATGAAACTTCAGGGGGTGTTTTTATACTCAGTGCACAGAAGCCTATAGTTTTTTTCACATTAGGTCACTTGATATATATACATTTTCATTATTTGAGGTCACTCATAGCGCAGATTTTTTGCATCTGGTTTTTGTATTTATATGTGTGCGTTAATGTGGGTTTTTACAGTAATCACGTGTCACAATACCGATCTCAAGCTAGATAAGAGAGTTGCATACCCTTTGATTTTTTCACTCCTTATATAAATGCAGGTTAAGTATGTTTCCTTGATAGAAACAAACTTAGGCAGACACAATCATACTGTACACACACTAATTAACATAATGCACATGCACCCATTTCACATCCATATTTGTGACAAAGCACAAATAACAAAGCACAAGGACTGCTGTTAACAGATGGCTATGTGACAGTTTTGGTAAGGGGACTAATATATTCTGAGGGGAATTTTGTAGAGATGTTATACAGTGCGCCTGTCTTCAATGCCTGAGTAATTATAGCACAATAAAACAGCATGTTTTTACTGAAATATATGTGATTAAAAATAATTACTAGTAATTGTATTAATTTTGCCCTTCTGCAGGCATAGTGGTTTAGCTACTCAGTTTCTCATTGCGTAGACATACCCTTGCTGTCTTCAATAAATATTTCCTAGTAGTGTGTGAAATGTATAAGAGATATAGCATACACACAATTTAATGCTCAGTGGTGACAACATTGTCTTTCTGGTTTGGAGGAAAACATAGAAAGCATGGAAAAGATAATAAAAAGCTCTTTTTTCGTCAACTTGCATGAAAACATAAAATATTTTATATACAGGTATTGGTCATTATAATTGCATGTTTTCAAGATTAAAGCTGAAGCTTAGTGATTTTTTTTTAAGCTGAAGCTTAGTGTTTTTTTTAATCTGCACCAGGAACAGTACTTACATGAATCATGAGTGTCCTGTGTGCAGGTGATTGCTCTGTTCCTTGAAATCTTCAGTCCTATGCCCCCCTTACCGAATAACTCCACAGCTGTTACAGGCAAAGTGACTATGCCCACCCTTTTCAACGCTGTGCTCCATTCATTGAAGCTGTACTATCAGATCTCACAATGAATGAAGGAGGCGTACCTTTCATTCATTCCCCCATCCTCCATTCATAAAGCATTTTTCATTGCGGGAACTGATGGTAAAGCTTTTATGAATAAAACCTAGGAGTGGTAACTGTGGCATAAATATAATCAAAAGGTGCTGTGCTAAAGACTGATAAATAAAACATATAAATGTCTAACAGCATAAATAAATAAATATTGAAACATAGGTGAATAGTTAACTGGATAACAAACTATATAATCCTAATCCAAAACAATAATCAATAGTGTATAAATTCATGGGATAGTGACTAAAATATTATAAAAAAAAACCTCTGTAAAAAGGAAAAAAAAGCCTTAGGCCTCATACACACGGACGTTTCTAAAAAAATAAACAAAACGTCGGGCCCGACGTCAAGGAAAAAAAGTCGGCGTTTTTCGGCGTTATGCATCAGCGTTTTTGAGCGTTAGTGAGCGTCGGCGTCAATAGGCGTTTTTTTAAAAAAATCATCCCTCTGCTATTTTTCAACCTAAAAACGTTGGCGTCAAAAAACGCCGGAAAACGCCGGTATAATAATAGGTGGCGTTTGTTGGCGTTTGTTGGCATATTGTGGCGTCAGCATCAAAAAATGCCAAAACGTTACAGCCTCAGAACGCGATGGCTGTGGGTTCTAGTTTCAGCTCACTAACGCCGACGTCATCTACAGCTCAAAAACGCAGATGTTTTTATGGGGCCATTGACTAACATAGAGAGCTGAAAAAAGCGCCAGAAAATGCCGGCGTCAAAAAACATCCGTGTGTATGAGGCCTTATAGTGCTATAAGTCCAAATCAAGTGACAAAAAAGTGCAAAAAAGAAAAATGTGCAAATAGTGCATAAATAAGTGTAAAAAATTAGTCTCTAATAAAGTTCATGAAGAAGGTGACAGATCCAGAAGAAATGACAATCAGTACACGGATGCAATAGTGATCCAATCCAGAAATTCAACAGTGCCCCGACACAAAATGTGGTAAGGTGATAGGCTAACCAGATGTGGTGGATTCACATGACCGTATAGCTAGTGAATCAAAAAGGCTCGTATGGGAGTAACCCCAAAGATGATCAGTTTAGCAGGGTCTGTATACAGCGAGTTCAAAGCACCATTACACGACAACTCCACATCGGCCAAGAAATCCAATAGTATCCAAGGTGTCCGTCAGGGAATGATGGATATGTATGAAGACAAGAAGCTCAACACAGTGTGACTTCCAAAAACACTTTTTATGGTTAAGGCCTCATTTACACTGCTGCTGGTAAATGGATGTTTAGAGGCATTTGGGCTTTTTTTTCAGCTGCCCCTGAACTTTCCTCTATTTTATCTTATCAGTACATTTACACAGGGTCGTTTAAGGTAATTTCCAGGCAGTTGAGTTTAAAGGCTTTTTTTGGAATGCAAAAAAAATGGGTTCAGACCCCAGTTCAGAGGCATTTGAAATGCCAAACAGCTTGTAAACGCCTCTAAATGCGACTAAACACGGTAACTCGCGTCTAGAACCGTATCGTTTACAGGTGTTTCCATTCTAAAAAAAAATGTTCTTTTTTTAAAAAACGCTCCTAGACGCAAACGCGGCAAAACACCGCTAAATGCGGCATGCAAAACGGTCGTTTTAGACGCCGGCTTCTAGCTGTCAAAAATATCGTTCAGGGGAGGTTGATAAAGCATTCCGTGTAAATGAAGCCTAAGTGCGCACTTACAGAATACGATTAAAATTCAGCCGGCAAAAACAATAAAACCATAGAACAAAACTGCGATGGTCACACGGTCCACACCCAATTGTGGGCATAGGACAGAAGATTTCAAGGAACAGAGTAGTCACCAGCACACGGGGCACTTCATTCATGTAAGTACCATCCCTGAACTTGACAAAAAAAAAGAAATCACTGAATTTCAATTTTGAAGCTGCAAGCATCAGCGCATGTTTGAAACACTTTCTCCAAGAAAGCCACCGATGACGAAAGCTTCAACATCAATATAGACTGATGCTGTATTGAACATTCAGTTCAGTGACCTACAACATGAGAGGAAACAGACACTTCTCTGAGATGTGGTATCAGCTTAATTCACATGAACAGGACACCATGGAGGGATTAGCACTCAGTAGGAACATGTACTAAGTGGTTTCTGGTATGTTATTTAATTGCATAAACTCTTAGGGGTCTTTATAAATGTTTGTACCCAGGATTCATACAATTTTCCAATTGAATACCATTACAAAAAGGTATGAAGGTTGTGTAAATCTTCTGTGAAAGCATTTGTAAATAGACCCCTAAGCTTCACACAATACTTGAACATATATATATACTGTATATAGTGTCTATACACAACATATACACTATGCATTTTGTAGAAATGTCTTTTTGGTCAAATAAATCTGTGGCTGAATTATAAATTGTTATACATCTACAGAATTGCTCAAATTGTTGCCCAGGCAGCTGTTTTTACTTTTATTCTGTAGCTGGGAGCAAAGAGAAGAATGTAATAGAACACTACCCCATCAATGACGCACACTACACTAAACTGATGTTGCATCCTAGTCTTAGGCAGGGTTGCTAACCAATTTGCTAGGTGGTAACTAGCCTGGCTAATTGTCAGGGGGGGTCCACTAACTTTTCCCTAAATCTGGGTTTGATGCATCTCTTTCTTCTGTCAATAGGTGGCACTGCTGCCTGTGGCGTTACAAAGACAAGATCACAGTGAGTTCAGGTTATGAATAAGCATATTTTCTCAGCCAATCAGAGTAGCTACTTTGCATGCTGGGATAGTCTATTTAAGGGGAAAGAGTCAAGTGATCAGTGTTCTTTTAGCCCCAGGATGAGGCCTGGGGGCTGTACGTGTAGCAGCAGCTGAAGGTTGGGCCTGAAGCCTGAGGCCTAGAGGCCTAGCCACGTGTGTAGAGGCTCTGCCCGAGGGGAGCCTGATCATTGCAGAGGTTCAGCCGGACGGGGAACTGAGTGCTGTCAGAGGTGAAGGAGAAGCAGTTGCCACATGGGACGACCACTCATGTTACCAGAGGCAAGTGGGACAAGGTCAGGGATAAAGGGGGAACCAGTCACTACTAAGGGACAATTACTCTAGTTATCAAAGGCCAGTTCATCGGAAGTCTGAAGAAGTACCAGAGCAACCTTTTTCACTAGCCGGGGACGGTGAAGTAGTTTGGAAAGCTTCAGTGTTCAGGTCAGGGACCCAGCGGGTTAGTGTGGGTGACACTTGAAGAGGATTCAGCGGGTTAGCTGAGAGCCAAGCCAAGGACCCAGCAGGTGAGCGTGGCTGATGCTTGGAGTATACAGTGGGTTAGCTGTGAAAGAGCTCAGGGAATCCAGCGGGCGGCTGGGATCTGAAGGTCTGGTGAGAAGACTAGGAGCTCAGTGAGAAGAGCTACAGTGAGAGTCTGTGAGATGTGAGAGGAGATCTGCTATTGCATCTGCCTAAAGGTGTCCTGGCCCCAACCCTCACTCCACCAGTTCTGTTCAAGAGACAATAAATCTCTTTTTCTTGCATTCAAAAAGTGACTGGCGCCCATGTTTCCAACTTGCATTACGCCCATCATGCCCAGTAACCCATACTGTGAAGAAGGATGTCAGCTCTCCCTAACTCTGGAGGTCACTATAAGGCCTCTAGGGGTCCGCAACATTGCTACACTTATATGGTTTAATATGACAGTATTGGGGCTGAAGTTGTCTTTTTCTTGCTGTGTTGCAATATATGGGCCTATATGATTTTATCTTTTTATGTATGTAGCACTTTTAAACCTTATGTAATAAGAGTATTTTCAAAAATACTTTTAAATCAGACTGATATTGCAAACTTCTGTTGGGATAGTCCTACTATATACGTTTTGTAAAGCCTGTTTAGGATGAAACCTGGAATTTAGATTGTACACAGGGCTGGGTAATTGCTTGACCTGCCAATTGCCAAGCATCAGGTCAGAGAAGTGAGCCACATGACCTTCTATGTCCAGAAATACTGGCTATGTTTCTTTGATCTTGGCAACATAAAAGGAATGGTGTGCAAGTAAATGGATAGTTCATATTGTATAAGCAGTTTGTTGGTCCACAATTAAAGTGAATGGGTTGCTGTCCCATGTATGGGTTTGTTTAGAGAACTGGAAGCTGATACAGTGATATCCTCTTAGGTAAATTAAAAGTGCCACACCCCTATATATTGGATAATTCTATGCTACATTGTAAAGGATGGGATTTTTGAGGCACAGCTATTTTCCATAAAATATATTTCTTTTATTGTAAATACATATAAATACATGCTATTCTGCTATACAACACATTATAAAATAGATCCATGATACAACGAACCATTGAGTTCAAAACTTAATTTCATAGTAGCAGTATATGTACTGGTCTTTTGTGGACTGACGCGTTTCATATAATAAATCTACTTCCTCAGGAGCCCCACATCTACTTAATGTATCAAAATGATCTAAAAAAAAGAATATACAAATACAAAGATTATAACCACAAAGCACCAATATGACCTGAAGACCCAGCCACCCAGTTCATGCCATAGTGACCCAAAAAGGGGACCAAAAGGCAGAGGGAGGCTACACCATGGATCCAAAAACCATAACTAAAAATATAGGAAATCAAAGCAACCGTGAAAATCACTCTATCTGGGTAAAACAAATGGCGATACTTGCCAGTGCAAGGAGAGAGCTTTATTCATAGTATCTTATGGGAACCTCCAGTATGTACTAGAGGTATCTAACAGAGAAAGATATATTCAAGAGGGCTAGCCAAAGTGCATTGCGCTTAAATGCTAGCATATAAAACAGGAGCACCCACTTAATTGTAGTAATGGATACCTAATATGAGAAAACAGAGCCTTCAGTCTTCCATTGATTAGGCCTTCTCCCAGATGGATGTAAACTTTTGTGATAATGGCAACAGATATAATAAATGATTATGGGGAAGTCCACAGTCCTGTAATCACAATAAAGCCAAACATCAAACTGTGTTCTCAAGCCTCCTAATGTATTAATATACACCGGCCAAAGTCTGGGTGGACCAAGATAGTTGTGGCAGACACAAGTCTCCACGGCGTCCAAGTGGACCAAGATGGCCGCAGACTTGAGTACCCACTGCTCTGGATGGTCATTGTGGATACCACCAAGGTGAGCCACCAGCAACCCCAGGGTGCTGGAGTGATGTGTTCCCAATGGTCTGGGTTTTGACTCCTCTTGCCCATGAATGTTAATATGGACTGTAAGCAACAGTGCAAACTGTAACTAAACCATTAAACTGAAAATATTCAAAAAGAAATCTGTCCATATGTAAGTTGAATATTTCAGTTCTAAAGACAAAAGTTATAATGCTAGGCATATCAGACAATGCTTTTAGTTATTACAAACATTGAGACATGTCCATTCCAAACTGTCAAGTGTGGAATAATCTAACAAATTGCTTGTGGAGGACAAAAGAAAAAATGACTTTGTTTCTGAAGGACTGAGTGTGAAGAACTGTAATCCAACACTAGTGACTGCTACCAGCAGAAGTTTCTTCCAAGTGCTAAGCTCCCACCTTCATGGATAACTGACAACAAGTCTTCTGAAATAATATTACACGTTGCCAAGCACAAATAGCTCATTTTGGAAGCACTTGTTTAACATTTATAAAACAGGAGAGAGCTTTGATTTAGCATCAGTTTTGACTTGTTAATTAGTATGCCCACAAGAGCACTATGAAATATGCAAACATCTTAAATTAATCAAATATTTATAGTACAAATTATATTTTGAAGCATGATTTTGTTAATTTTTCATTCTATATCATAGCCAAATAAAGCTTTGATTTATAGATTTGCTTTATTTAAATGAAGATTGCCCCCAATCAGAATATTCAGGTGCTGTCTTTAAATTGTACCTCTACCCAAAACTTTTTATTTTAGTTTTGGATAGAATGGGGAAAGGTATGTAAGTTTTTATTGCTACATGGGGCTCCATTGGAGCTCCCTTTCTGTTCTATCCCTTTTTGTTAACTTCTCTTAATGGTTTATCAAACAGGGAGTGAGGTAAAATCTACAACAGGGAACAGGCAACAATAAAAAGTTGCCAGAGATTCTAGCATTCGCCTACCCAAGTTAAAAAAAAAAATATTTTGCTTCCTTCTGTGTCTTAGTGAAATCCCCCCTTATTTCCTGTGCCGGGGGTAGGATTCTAACCCATCCCTATACAAAACATAAAAAATGTTTTTAATATAGATACACTTCAGGTTTTTTTTTTTTAGAAAAATCTTTAATGTTATTCCTTTCTATTTCTTTATATAGAGGTATTTCAATGTATAATAGTTAAATTATAACTAAAGGTAAAAACATTTCTAGTGTTAGATACAGTGGAGAGGAATTAGCACCTGTCAGGTTTTTATTACTGCCTGCTCCCCTGTTAGGGAGAGTCACTCTCTCTATTTGTCCTATTTACTAAGGACACACATTTTGATGACCTTGGCTACAACAAAGGATTCTCTCACTTTGAATGGATTTCATCTCACTGCCTGGTTTGGCTATGGGACAGGAAGTGAAGGGAACATTTGCCTCTCTTACTTTATCCAAAAAGAAAAGTCACCTTTAGTTCTGCTTTAAAGACAGATAGATAGATAGATAGATAGATAGATAGATAGATAGATAGATAGATAGATAGATAGATAGATAGATCAATGGGTGCAGCATGGTGCTGTGGCAATAGTCCAGGTGCAAATGGTAAAACTTGTATTGAAGTAAGGTAAACAGTTCAAAACAACCTGGAGGGAGAAGACCCAACTAGGAACACTCACGGATAACAATAATGTGTGGTAGAGCAGGCTTCAGTCGAACTGACAGTGTTTATGTGGAGGGGCGGAATGCTGCCTGGCCGCTCCGAGCCCCAAGGGGAAGGTGACCAAGGAGAGTGCGGATCCCTAAGCTTTCCCTACTCAACTGGAACCTTTCCTTGCCACTAATACTGTCCCTGACAGATGGGTGGCCTGCCCCTACACTACCCACATGTGAATGCATGCCAAACACAGGGGCCAGGGTCTTAAATAGACTCTGCCACATCCAAGATGGCCACCAGAGTCACATGGGTGGCCAGCATCTAATCAGATCACTGCCCCAGTGACTTAGCAAAACATAGAGGAATCATGTCTCATAACTTCCTATCTCTCTATCTCTCTACATTGTCGCTACGGGTTGAGCACCACCTGCATTGGAGACAATAGATTGCTCCTGCCTACAAATAGATAGATAGATAGATAGATAGATAGATAGATAGATAGATAGATAGATAGATAGATAGATAGATAGATAGATATTGCCAAGATAGATATTGCCAAGATAGATATTGCCAAGATAGATATTGCCAAGATAGATATTGCCAAGATAGACTCATCTCTGTTTAGTCATATTTGTATATATTGTTCTGATGAAGTTCTAGTAAGGAGAAACATATCCACAGCTATTTTGGCTACACTTCTCCCATGGATCACAGGAGTGCAGTTCACTCTGCACTCTTGTGACCCATTTTCAGCCTACATGCATATATATGTAGCATTAGGTTAGGTAAATTTAGTTCTTGTAGTTCTTCTGTAATCAGTTGAGCAGCTTGTGATTATTTTGGGCTGTTCTGTGTCTCAAAGTGGTTGCAGATTTGATTGTTTCTCCCTTCCCTTTAGAGGGTTCTGGAAAGTAGTGGGCTGTGAGAGTAAAATAAGCCTGAATTTTTACGTAGCCCCAGCGTTTCCCTGTGGTAGTGTGCCCAGTAGGTGGCTGGGGAGTGCATAAATAGCCTGAGGCTTGGAACAGCAGGGCTTTTGTCTAGGAGGAGAATAATGCATATGTGTGCACATTGACATTGATACTAAATGAAAAATAAAAACGTTTTTTCTACCTAAAACACAATCACACTAACTCACACCTACAATGACACGGACGTTAATACTAAGTTAGATCAAACGAAGAAACAAATGAAGAATGTAATTCATAAAATAACTGGGACAAGTAGCAAGCACTCTGTGCACATTTTTCAGATGGCATATCTCAGAAATGACAGCACAAAGCTATGTCTCGCTTTCCTTTCCCATATTTTTTAAGCAATCTTCTTTCAGGACACTATTGCAGAAAACAAAATGTTATTTGCTACTTCTACACTGACAGAAAACCTACAGGCATATTTATAAAGCAGTGAGTGTGACATTCACCAAACATTTAAATAAAAATGTTTTTGGGGCTTCAATGAGGCACACGTGAACATGCACCTCCATTCCTAAATCTGAAAGGGGAGGTGGGGTTTGGGACTTTAAATGAGGCATATGACAACAGCTTGGAAAAAACATATATATTCATGTTTAATAATGTAGACATAAGACGTAACATATTGCAATTTGTCCATACATAGGTGTTAATAATCGCATGTATATACCCATACAAAATTGACATAAAAGCAATTAATATATTTACACATTAATCATACTGAGCACATTAATGTAACCGATAATGTAAGCCAGTGGTGTTGAATATCATATGATCAATAAAGAGACAAAAATAGTCAGTTAGGAAAATAGACTGTACATTAACCACCTCAATACAGGGCCTATTTAGTGGACTTGGTGTTATCAAGTTAAAACCAGGTTTTCTTGCCACAAAATTGCTTAAAACCCCCAAGCATTATATACATATATTTTTTTTTCTAGCAGAATAAAATGGCGGTCATTGCAAAACTTTATGTCACACCGTATTTGCGCAGCAGTCTTACAATCGTTTTTTTTTTTAAAAAATTCACTTTTTTGAGTCAAAAAATAAGACAAAAGTAAAGTTAGCCCAATTGTTTTCAATATTGTGAAAGATAATGTTACGCCGAGTAAATTGATACCCAACATGTCATGCTTTAAAATTATGCCCGCTCGTGGAATGGGGACAAACTTTGCAAACTAAAAATCTCCATTGGCGACATTTAAAATTTTCTACAGGTTACATGTTTTGAGTTACAGAGGAGATCTAGTGCTAGAATTATTGCTCTCACTCTAACTATCGCGGCAATACCTCACATGTGTGGTTTTAACACCGTTTTCATATGCGAGCGTGACTTATGTATGTGTTCACTTCTGTGCGCAAGCTCGCATGGATGGGGTGCTTTAAATTTTTTTTTTATTATTTTTTATTTTACTTTTTATTTTTTAATTTTACACTGTTCTTTTTTTTTAAAAAAAATGTGATCACTTTTATTCCTATTACAAGAAATGTAAACATTCCTTGCAATAGAAAAAAGCATGCCAGGACCTCTTAAATATGAGATCTGGGGTCAAAAAGACCTCAGATCTCATATTTACACTTAAATGCAAAGAAATTTTTTTTTTTTTTTTTAAATTACAGTTAAAAAAAAAAGTCCCTTTTAAGAGCATTGGGCGGAAGTGACTTGTGGTGTCACTTCCGCTCTGCAATGTTATGAAGCCAAATGGGCGGCACTTTCCGCTCACTCGGCTTCCTGTGCAGGGGGGGAATGGACCCTATCATCTTCGCCACTGCCGGCGGTCTGGTAAGTGGCGGAGATGACGGGAAAGTGGCTCTCCCGCCACCAATAAAAGTGATCTAGTGGCGAATCCGCTGCTAAGACCACTTTTATCTTGCAGAGAATCGGCGGTGGAAAAAATGGTATCTGAATGGTGCCTGTAGCTGCTGGCATCATTCAAATATCACCGCTCAATGGCAGCCACGTGATATGACGTTGTACAGGGGTGAAGTAGTTAAAAACATGGTCACATCCAATAAACTCGATGCGCCCCATGGAGGGGCTCCACGTCCTCAGGAGCGGATGCAGAACACATATATCAGTTACACATTAAAAACAGGCGGTACTACAAACACAGAGCTGCTAGGAACATCTGTCCTGGAAGTCTGTCCTGGGAGCTGAGGTGATGGCGACCCGTGAAGAAGCCGGGCATAAAAGCACCCTCAAGGGAAAGAAGGCCTCCACATTGTATCCGATAATGGTGCAGAGAAGTATGTCCAAACATACCTAATGATGCCACATGAAGCCATGCAGCAAGATGTGATGTGTAGTGTACCCAGATAAACAATGAAAGCCTGTACCTGGAGCGGATGGACGGATCAGCTTGGGATGCCGACATTGTGGGCTCCCTGGGCAGGTAAGTGTAAGTATATTAAAAGTCAGCAGCTACAGTATTTGTAGCTGCTGACTTTTAATTTTTTCTTCCCCAGACTGGAGATTTAAAATAAAACATTAAACAAGCAAAACGGAATGATATAACATGTCTGGGGGATGTCCTGACCCTGCCTGTGAAGTGGTGCATCTGTACAATGTATACAACCTAAAAAAAAGTGCTGCGGGCACAATGACAGTTCCCAGTGACTTCAATCTGTAAGCAAAGTGGCCTGGGATTCTCTTCATCTATAGCAGACCCTTATTTTAGATAAAGGTCTGATATAGATGTTAATGGGGGGCCCCAACACATGAAGTTATAAAAAATGAAAAATGTGTATTTTTAAAGCAATAGCTAACACAGTGTCTACATAGCTAGACGTATAGATATAAATGTCTGAAAGCCTATGCCTTCACAAATACTTTAAGCCAATCCCTGTTGGTAAATATTATGTTCACTACTTTACAATGTTCTCTGCTATACAAAATACTGACAGTAACACGGGCGTCGTGAAAAAAAATCCAACATATGTAACATGTCTAC
>BLSH010160959.1:578353-614958 GCA_018402905.1 Glandirana rugosa | reverse complement strand
TGCTCTCTGTCATAACTTTAATCACATCATAAAAACAAGTTTTTATGATGTGATTAAAGTTATGACAGAGAGCATTAGATCTGGTGTTTATTTTTTATGGACCTGATGCGATTTTTATGGATCTGATGCGATTTGTGGATTTGATGCGGTTCCAAAAAACGCATGGTGGAAGCTGGAAGTGCGAAGGCTTGCTTCTAAAAGTGCTGTGACCTCTGGGAGGTCGAATCTGTGAGGTGAGAGGCTGGAGTGACTGGTGGAGGGGCACTGCTACACACCTTTGCATTTATTTAGCCTCACCTAGCTGTCACGGTGCACTACTTCCTTTACCAAGATATCGTTCAGAAATGGACTATTGCATATATATTTAATGTTTTGTTTGAATTTTAGCGCTCCACATTTATACCCATATTTTTTGTCAGATTTGGTTTAACAATTTTACCAGAAGTGTTGAGCAGCTTTTAAAAAGTGTCATTTTGAATCAGCGCTGAATCATTTGTATTTTGTCATAGATAGGAGAAGACAAGGTCGAGGGTGTTTCCATCAGTGTGAGTAGGAGCCTGTACCCATTGCTTCAGGTCAACTGAGGAAGTTAGACTAAGAAGTTTAGAGGTAGCAGTAGTGTTAGTGTTAACCGGGATGTTAAAGTCGCCAAGGAGGATAGTGGGAATTTCAGAAGACAGAAAGTAGGGTAGCCAGGCAGAAAATTCATCAAGAAAAGCTGACAGTGGTCCAGGAGGCCGATAGATCACAGCAATTCTTAGGGAGGTTGGAGAGAATAGACGTATACAGTGGGTTTCAAATGATGAGAGTGACAGAGAGGGAGGAGAGTGAATAACTTGGAAGGTGCTCTGTGGGGACAGGAGGAATCCTACTCCACCTCCCTTGCGTCCAGTAGGCCTAGGGGAGTGAGTCCAGAGAAGGCCACCATGGGAGAGGGAAGCAGGAGAAGGAGAATCGCATTCATGGAGCCAGGTTTCAGTGATCGCAAGAAGATTAAAGGAATTGAACAGCAGTGAGCTTGTTGCAGACAGAGCGGGCGTTCCAGAGGGCACAGGAGAAGGGGAGGCTGGTTTTGGGAAGAAGGGGAATGTAGATTAAATTGCGTAGATCGCGACTACTGCCAGAGGGTGTGGGGTGGTGGTGATGGGCATGTTGGGTGTTAAATGAGGGGGGCCCAGGATTTGGGGAAATATCACCAGAGGCTAGGAGAAGCAGAAGAGAAAGGGAAGTAATATGGGAATATGATTTATATGAGGAGACATGCTTGAGCTTCCTGGTTTTGCTAGCATGTGGGCATAGAGTTATAAAGAGGTGATGAGCGCAGTAATAGGGAGAGGGGAGAAGTGAGGATGATATGTACAGATTGTGGGGTGGGGGAGAGGGGTGAAGAAAAGATAGTTTGAGGAGAGAGGCTGCTATTGTGAGAAGGAGAGGTAAGGAATGCATGTTTAAGAGAGGAATGTGTGAGGTTTAGAAAATGAGGTTACCTGTAGTCTGATGTTATGTAAAATAGTTTGTTGTTAGTGTGCACTTTGTGCAACTCGCTGAAGTGCAAACGCGGAAGTGGCCACTTATTTAAAGAACCCCACTTTTTTGGAAGAACGCCTCTGCAACGTCTAACCCCCTGCAATGATTCCCCCGTAGATAAAGCTTGCTTTTATACTGAGATGGGTGGGGGTGGATTGGGGCAATTAATCAATTACGGGGTAATATTAAGCACACAGGGATCACAGCAGACCTTTCCACTCAATGATCAAAAGGGCCAAGAAGGGCAAAATATGTGCAGATAAGAGGAGCCATAAATTAGGTGAGTCCTAAAGCTTAAATAAACTTTTAAAATAGTGTGAACATGGCTACAGATGTAGGTGAAATAACAGTAACAAGCACACATTTACCAAATATTCATCTGATCAGGCAGTCAGTGTTCAGTTTGAGAAAAGATAGCAATGAGAAGCAGGCTGATTCAGTTCAAGAGTGGAGCTGGCAACAATGAAAGCATACCTGTGAAGAGAGAGAAGAAGCATTCAGATGGATGGATGGTTGCAAGTGCGGAAGTGGCCACTTATTTAAAGAACCCCACTTTTTTGGAAGAACGCCTCTGCAACGTCTAACCCCCTGCAATGATTCCCCCGTAGATAAAGCTTGCTTTTATACTGAGATGGGTGGGGGTGGATTGGGGCAATTAATCAATTACGGGGTAATATTAAGCACACAGGGATCACAGCAGACCTTTCCACTCAATGATCAAAAGGGCCAAGAAGGGCAAAATATGTGCAGATAAGAGGAGCCATAAATTAGGGGAGTCCTAAAGCTTAAATAAACTTTTAAAATAGTGTGAACAGGGCTACAGATGTAGGTGAAATAACAGTAACAAGCACACATTTACCAAATATTCATCTGATCAGGCAGTCAGTGTTCAGTTTGAGAAAAGATAGCAATGAGAAGCAGGCTGATTCAGTTGAAGAGTGGAGCTGGCAACAATGAAAGCATACCAACTATTCATCTGATCAGGCAGTCAGTGTTCAGTTTGAGAAAAGATAGCAATGAGAAGCAGGCTGATTCAGTTGAAGAATGGAGCTGGCAACAATGAAAGCATACCTGTGAAGAGAGAGAAGAAGCATTCAGATGGATGGATGGATGGATGGTTGCAAGTGCGGAAGTGGCCACTTATTTAAAGAACCCCACTTTTTTGGAAGAACCCCTCTGCAACGTCTAACCCCCTGCAAACATGGTGTGATCTTAATCTACCAGAGCTCATCTGATTTCTGTAATGGGAATCAATAATATCTGGTGAGTAGGAATTCTCACTGGGTGTGTTGGTGAAGGTTCTGCCCATCTCTGTATATTATTTGGAAGTAGAAAATCCATTCTGGCACTATTGGAGCACCATCGTTATCTGATTTTGAAATTTACTTTCTTGGATTATTGACTTTGGACATTTCTCTTGAGCACCAGAGCACTTTCTATCTCATCTTTAAAATTGTTACTTATTAAGATACATTTATACATTGTATACATTGTATGTGTTGTTTTATGAGGCTGTTTCCATTTTCTAGCAATTCTTTAGAATTTATAATTGTGTTATATCCCTAGCTGGTACTCCCAAACCACCATACCTGACATCTAGTGGTTAGTGATGGTAGGGCTCCAGCTCTTATGTTAATAGTCAGCCTCAAGCACTTTGTGTGTTAGCGCAGTTCATCCAGCTTTTTATTTACCAACAAGGTGCTTTGGGGGGGCATAGAGCCCCCCCTGCCCCAAAGCACCAATACTCCCCATGTTGAGGGCATGTGGCCTGGTATGGTCCGGGGGGGCACTCGCTCATCCCCAACCCCTTTGCTGGCCTGCCAGGCTGCGTGCTCGCATAAGGGTCTGGTATGGATTTTGGGGGGGACCCTACGCCATTTTATTCAGCGTTGGGGGTTCCCCTTAAAACCCAAACCAGACCGAAGGGCCTGTTATGCTCTTGGAGGCGGACCCCCGTGCCGTTTTGTTTTAAAAATTGGCGTGGAGTTCCCCTTCAGGATCCTCAAGTCGCATGCCAAAGTTGGATCAGTTAAAACAATGATCCAACTTTGATGAGACTTCAATGCTTTTCAATGGGCTAAAGTAGGATCAAAGTCAGACAAAAGTAGTACAGGAACCTTTTTCAAAGTCGGTCTGACTTTGAAAAACACAAATCGGACCAGTTAAGAGGGCTCTCATAGGGAATCATTGTTTTTGTGACGTAATGCGACATTGTGACTAATGCAGGTCCAAGAATCAGACTAGTGTGAACCCAGCCTTATATTGACACCCTTTTAAATACTTTTACATTTTAAAATATCTTTATATGTTGTAGGAATAATTGAAAAATATATAAAAATGTTTCCACTTTAATATTAGTCAGCGACATTTGGCAGTGAACATGTTTAAGTGCTTTCTGAACTAAGGAAGTTTTCTTTCTATAGAAATGATGCTATGCATGCAGTTGCCAGAAATAATATAGTCAATGAATGGCAGAATTCACAGTGGTATATAAATAGAGTGGTTAATCTACAGAGCCTGGTACAGGTCAGAGCTCTACCATGCTAGATGTTCTCTTATGTATTTTTTCATATTATATCACTCAATGGATTTTAAAAATGAATATAGTGACATTTATAGTGTGGCCTAACCTATAGCAACCGATCATATATCAGTTTAAACGTCTTAAGTTTATAGTTGTCTGATTTCTATGGGCCATAAGAAGTATGAAGACCAGCATAGAATACTTTCAGAGTTATATGTCACAGAACACTATGTCACTATCTGCCAGACAAACTGTATAGTGGTGTCACTACTTTCTATTTATTAAGGTATAATATTATTAAGCAATAGAAAATGAAGAATTAAAATATTTTTTCATCTTTTCTAGTTCGATTTGAGATGCATCACAAAAAACTTTTAACCACTTCAAGAAGGCACTGTTTCAACCCCTTTCTGCCCAGGCCATTTTTCAGATTTCAGCGCTGTCATACTTTGAATGACAATTACTCGGTCATGGAACACTGTACCCAAATTAATTTTATATCATTTTTGAGACAGATAGAGCTTTATTTTGGTGTTTAATCATCACTGGGGTTTTTGCTATATAAACAAAAAAAGAGAACATTTTGAAAAAAAAATAAAGATTTTCTTAGTTTCTGTTATAAAATTTTGCAAATAAATAATCTTTCTTCATAAATTTAGGTCAAGTATATTCTGCTACATTTCTTAATAAAAAAATAACCCAAATCAGTGTAATTTATTTAGCCTGTGTGAAAGATATAGAACCTACAAACTGTGGTATAGAATTTGAAAACCGATCCTTCCTGATGTACCGACTGCCTATCTAATTTCTTGAGACCCTAGTATGCCAGGAAAATGCAAATACCCCCAAAATGCAATTTTTTGGGAAGAAGACAGTCCACGGTATTTAGTAAGAGGCATGATACGTTTTTTGAAATTGTAATTTTTTTGTCACAAATTTTTGGAAAAATTAAGAAATTAAATTTTTTTTTTTCACAAAGTTGTCCTTTTATCAAGTTATTTCTCATACACAATATAAGCATATGCAACTTAACCAATTGTATCAAAACCAATGTACTGTAATGGTTGACTCTACATGGATGGTCAGGGAATATACAGGGTGGGCCATTTATATGGATACACCTTAATAAAATGGGAATGGTTGGTGATATTAACTTCCTGTTTGTGGCACATTAGTATATGTGAGGGGGGAAACTTTTCAAGATGGGTGGTGACCATGGCGGCCATTTTGAAGTCGGCCATTTTGAATCCAACTTTTGTTTTTTCAATAGGAAGAGGGTCATGTGACACATCAAACTTATTGGGAAGAAAAACAATGGTGTGCTTAGTTTTAATGTAACTTTATTCTTTCATGAGTTATTTACAAGTTTCTGACCACTTATAAAATGTGTTCAATGTGCTGCCCATTGTGTTGGATTGTCAATGCAACCCTCTTCTCCCACTCTTCACACACTGATAGCAACACCTCAGGAGAAATGCTAGCACAGGCTTCCAGTATCCGTAGTTGCAGGTGCTGCACATCTCGTATCTTCACAGCATAGACAATTGCCTTCAGATGACCCCAAAGATAAAAGTCTAAGGGGGTCAGATCGGGAGACCTTGGGGGCCATTCAACTGGGCCCACGATGACCAATCCACTTTCCAGGAAACTGTTCATCGAGGAATGCTCGGACCTGACACCCATAATGTGGTGGTGCTAGCCTGTGCTAGCATTTCTCCTGCGGTGTTGCTATCAGTACTAGATTTCAAGAAACTTCATTTAAGCTCCTTACCAAATGGTATGCTACACCAGACAAACTAAAGCAATGGTTTCCATAGGGGGGCATTGCAACAGGGGCCAGGGCACTTTTGTTCATATATGGTGGGATTGTCCACTTATACAGAACTATTGGACATCAGTCATTAATACTATCAAAAAAATCACAGACACTGCAATACAACTATCCCCTGCTTGCTGCCTTCTACATATTTCTAATTACACCCTGAAGAAATACCAAAAGCCACTAACTAGACACTTGCTCACAGCGGCAAAATCCTTGATACCTAAACATTGGAAGTCGGCGTACTCACCCATCCTAAAGGAATGGCTCCACACAGTGAATAACCTCTATGCTATGGAAGAAATGAGATCTACTGCAAATGAGACTATAGACTCACACAACAAAGCCTGGAGAGTGTGGGTTACATTTAAATATTAAACAGACTATGACAATATTGTTTAGAGTTGATTACAACATTAGAACCACCTAGGCCTTACTGGCCTCCTTGGACAAAGAACACATCTCTGATACATCACCCTTCTATCTTTTTAATTTTCTTCCTTTCTTTCTCTCTGCTACTCTTTACCCCATTCTATTTTTGTTATACCTTTGACTTTTTTGTTTCTATTTTGCTAAAATTATACATGACAAACAAATGACATGGATGTTTTGGTTATATTCTTATATGCCCGTGTTTGTATTATCAATCAAGCATATATATTTTTATATATGTGCACATTTATTTGCAACTACTTTGACTTCAATAAAACTTTATTGAGACTAATGGCTCAATGTTTTTTACCTTTATGCATTCTATGTATGAAGACAAAAACCTTCTACGTGCAGCCCCCCCAATACTTACCTGAGCCCCATCACGATCCAGCAATGTGCACGAGAGCCTCAGGGATCACGCTCCTGTTAATCACGGCCAGTGAGCCAATGAAGATAGAGAGGGGGCAGACTGAGCTGCGGCTGCGTGTGTGAATGGACACACAGAGCAGCATCTCGGAAGCGAGCTAGCTTGGGTGACCCCATTGCAAGGTGCTTGCTCTGGGGGCACTTAGGAGGAGAGAGGGGCCAGGAGCACTGGCGGGGGACCCAAGAAGGAGAGGATCGGGCCTACTCTTTGCAGAACCTCTACACGGAGCAGGTAAGTATCACATGTTTGGGGTTTTTTTGTTTGCTTTTTAAAAACGTATTGCCTTTAATATCACTTTAAAGCATACTCCACTTTTGTTCAGAAAAAAACATTCCCCTATGGGTAATCTATGAACATTACAAGGATTTTAACAAACTTTGTTGCAGATTCCTACCTTTTGTTATTCTGAAGAAATCCATGCGTGTTTCTCTGTGTCCATGTGGGAAATAGAGTCTAATGGGAGTGGTTTCATAATTATCAATCAGCTATGCACCTGCAGGGTTCTAATGAGGAAAGATGCGGGGCCTGCATCCCTTTAGGGTGATGCCTGAATTCTGACTTGTATCTTAGTGCTGACTTTTGGGACAATAAGTGAGCTAATCAAACAAGCAGGAAATTATGTTTCTGGGGGACGTTCTGTACACATTCTGTGTACAGAACACCTCCTGGTAGCCATATTGCATTGCATTTTCAGAAAATTACAGAAAAAGGAAAGGTAATTTTTAGTAACATTCAGTCACAATATGACTTGTGTCGCAACTGTATATTCTATATAATTTTTTTCTTTATTTGCTATTTTTTCCACACGGAAGTGGAGTTACCCTTTAGTTTAAGTTCTTTACTCATCAGTCTCATTCCCTAGTTCTCCAGTACTGTGCATCTCTCAAATGCGTCTGCTTATTCAAACACAGACTGCAGGGTGACCTGTTCTATCCCAGGGATTCAATAAAAGTCACAAAAATACCAATATGGTTCCTGTTTTATTGTCCCAGAAAAAAAAAGAGCAAACATGATTGGTCACAATGAGAAAGTTATGTATTATGCAATGACAGCACCACAGGTGTATGTGCACCAATAACAAATGGACCACTGCTGCTCTGATTATTGTAACAGCAATAAACAGATAATGTAATATAGTAAGAGAAGCGCAGATCTGTGCAACAATCACAATATTCCTCAATATGCTGGTGTAAAAAAATCTATGTAAACAATTCAACTTATGAAACTATGGTCAAAACAATTTGTGCAATATAAATAAAGTACAAGTGCAAAATCAGTGCAACTCAATAGTGCAAAATAACATCATTAAAGTGTCTATATAATCCTACTTCTGGACCTTTTGGCTGCCTTTGATAAAGTTGACCACCCCCTCCTCAAAAAACTTTACTCCCTTGGTCTCCGTGACTGTGCTCTTTAGTGGCTCTTACCTATCCCAATACACCTTCAGTGTCACATACAATTCTACTTCCTCCTCTCCTCTTGCTTTCTCTGTCGGGGTCCCCCAAGGTTCTGTTCTTGGACCTGTCTTATTTTCAATATACACCTCTTCTCTGGGCCGACTGATAGCCTCCCACGGCTTTCAATATCATTTCTACGCTGATGACTCCCAAATCTACCCCTCAACTCACTCCATCAGTCACCTCACGCATCACTAACTTACTAACAGACATACAGTCAGGTCCATAAACATTGGGACATCGACACAATTCTAATCTTTTTGGCTCGATACACCACCACATTGGATTTGAAACGAACAAGATGTGCTTTAACTGCAGACTTTCAGCTTTAAATTTGAGGGTATTTACATCCAAATCAGGTGTACGGTGTAGGAATTACAACAGTTTGTATATGTGCCTCCCACTTTTTAAGGGGCCAAAAGTAATGGGACAGATTAACAATCATAAATCAAGCTTTCACTTTTTAATACTTGATTGCAAATCCTTTGCAGTCAATTACATCCTGAAGTCTGGAATGAATAGGCATCACCAGACGCTGGGTTTCATCCCTGGTGATGCTCTGCCAGGCCTCTACTGCAACTGTCTTCAGTTCCTGCTTGTTCTTGGGGCATTTTCCCTTCAGTTTTGTCTTCAGCAAGTGAAATGCATGCTCAATCGGATTCAGGTCAGGTGATTGACTTTTGCATTGCATAACATTCCACTTCTTTCCCTTAAAAAACTCTTTGGTTGCTTTCACAGTATGCTTTGGGTCATTGTCCATCTGCACTGTGAAGCACCGTCCAATGAGTTCTGAAGCATTTGGCTGAATATGAGCAGATAATATTGCCCGAAACACTTCAGAATTCATTCTGCTGCTTTTGTCAGCAGTCACATCATCAATAAATACAAGAGAACCAGTTCTATTGGCAGCCATACATGCCCACGCAATGACACTACCACCACCATGCTTCACTGATGAGGTGGTATGCGTTGGATCATGAGCAGTTCCTTTACTTCTTCATACTCTTCTCTTCCCATCACTCTGGTGCAAGTTGATCTTGGTCTCATCTGTCCATAGGATGTTGTTCCAGAACTGTGAAGGCTTTTTTAGATGTTGTTTGGCAAACTCTGATCTGGCCTTCCTGTTTTTGAGGCTCACCAATGATTTACATCTTGTAGTGAACCCTCTGTATTCACTCTGGTGAAGTCTTCTCTTGATTGTTGACTTTGACACACATACACCTACCTCCTGGAGAGTGTTCTTGATCTGGCCAACTGTTGTGAAGGGTGTTTTCTTCACCAGGGAAAAAATTCTTTGGTGATCCACCACAGTTGTTTTCCGTGGTCTTCCGGATCTTTGGTGTTGCTGAGCTCACTGGTGCGTTCTTTCTTTTTAAGGATGTTCCAAGCTGTTGATTTGACCACACCTAATGTTTTTGCTACCTATCTGATGGGTTTGTTTTGTTTTTTCAGCCTAATGATGGCTTGCTTCACTGATAGTGACAGCTCCTTGGATCTCATATTGAGAGACAGCAACAGATTCCAAATGCAAATAGCACACTTGAAATGAACTCTGGACCTTTTATCTGCTCCTTGTAAATGGGATAATGAGGGAATAACACACACCTGGCCATGGAACAGCTGAGCAGCCAATTGTACCATTACTTTTGGTCCCTTAAAAAGTGGGAGGCACATATACAAACTGTTGTAATTTCTACACCGTTCACCTGATTTGGATGTAAATACTCTCAAATTAAAGCTGAAAGTCTGCAGTTGAAACACATCTTGTTCATTTCGTTTCAAATCCATTGTGGTGGTGGTGTATAGAGTCAAAAAGATTAGAATGGTGTTGATGTCCCAATATTTATGGACCTAACTGTATCTGCCTGAATGTCACACCACTTCCTCAAACTCAACTTGTCCAAACCAAACTCAGAATATTTCCTCCCCCACTTGCCTTTTCCCCTGACTCCTCTGTCAAGAGCAACAATGGCACAACCATCCACCAATCCCCACATGTCAGGGTGCTTGGTGCTATCCTAGACTCTGAACTCTCCTTTTGGCCCCACATTCAATCACTTTCCAAGGCTTGCCACCTCAACCTCTGCAACATCTCTAAAATACGTCCCTTCCTAAACAATGAAACCAAAAAGCTCCTGATTTGCTCCCTGGCCATCTCTCGCCACGACTACTGCAACTCATTGGCCTACCTTTAAATAGACTATTCCCCAGCGGACATGTCAGGATTATCTCCCCAAATAGCACCGACTCCAACTCTGTCTCCTTATAGGTATATGGTCAGTATCCCATCTCATAGAATACACTGCCGCTCCTTGAGGACGTCACATGAAAAAATCTACGTAGGGCGGAGCGAGGACGCTGATGTCATTGCATGTGGCGGTTCATACTCACGGTCTCTGGTAAGCCCGGAGTTGAGTGGCAAAAAAAGCTGAGCATGTTTCCCTAGTGCCAGGCTGGCACTTCTGACGTGTGAGTGGTATCGTTATCGTTTTAACAATTAGCCTGTGATACGGTTTTTACTCTATGGAGGCCTCCTTCCATCTTCTTTGTCTTCCATATTGATCACTGTATTCTATGAGATAGGATACTGGCCATATACCCATAAGGAGAGAGAGTTGGAGTCAGTGTTGTTTGAGGAGATAACTAGAGTTGATCGAACCTTTGGAAGTCCGGGTTCGGCAGGTTCGGCCGAACTTACGGACAAAGTCTGGGTTCGGGTCCGGACTTGACCCAAACTTTGACCCGGACCCCGAACCCCATTGAAATCAATGGGGACCCGAACTTTTAGGCACAAAAATGGCTGTAACAAAGTCCTGGCAAGTCCTAGAGGTCTGCAAAAGGAAGGAAAATGGGGGTAAGAGTTGGACAAGTGCCCTACAAAGAAATGGGTATAGGGAAATAACTTAAAATAATTTTTAAGCTAAAACCACATAAAAAAATCAAAAATGGAGGTGGATGTGGAGTTGGTGGTTGAGGAGGCGGTGAAAGTGGCGGTGGAGGAGGAGGAGGAGGAGGTAGCCAACACTGTTTTTTTTATTTTTGTACAAGAAATGCACCGCTGGCCGCAAATGTAGTTTTTCAATTTTTTTTTTTTTAAACCAGCTATGTAGATGCACTTTTTAATTCTGTGCAAGAAACAATAATCTGTCCCTTTAAGCAACAGCAGGAACCTCTCCCTATAGAACTTGGAGATGATTTTAGATTCTAAAATCATCTCCAAGTTGTACAGGGAAAGTTTCCAGCTGTTGCTTTAAGGGAAAGATTATTGTTCTAAAATCATCTCCAAGTTGTATAGGCAAAGTGTATTCTAGCCGCATAGAAGCCATATTATTGTTCTAAAATCATCTCCAAGTTGTATAGGCAAAGTGTATTCTAGCCGCATAGAGCCATGCTATTGTTATAAAATCATCTCCAAGTTGTATAGGCAAAGTGTATTCTTGCCGCGTAGAGCCATATTATTGTTATAAAATCATCTCCAAGTTGTATTGGAGATGATTTTATGGCTTCTATGCGGCTAGAATACACTTTGCCTATACAACTTGGAGATGATTTTAGAAAAATAATCTTTCCCTTAAAGCAACAGCTAGAAACTTTCCCTGTACAACTTGGAGATGATTTTAGAACAATAATATGGCTTCTATGCGGCTAGAATACACTTTGCCTATACAACTTGGAGATGATTTTAGAACAATAATCTTTCCCTTAAAGCAACAGACTCTACCTAGTCCAGTCAGATCGTTCTGTGAAGCAGGATGAGGTCTGCAATCTGTCCCTCAAAGCAGCAGTACTAGTATCCCTCCCTAGTCCACAATCAGATTGTTAAGTAATGCAGGATGAGATGTTCTATAATATCTGCAATCTGTCCCTCACAGAGCCAGCAGCATCCTCTCCCTAAACTATCCTGAGAGCATATGACATGCAGCACAGTGTCTCCAGCCCCATATAGAGGCTGGGTCACATGGTGCACTGGCCAATCACAGCCATGCCATGCCCGGACTTTTTCTCAAATGTCCAGGTTCGGGACACGGACACCCTAAAGTCCGGTACGAACCCAAACTTTACAGTTTGAGGTTCGCTCAACTCTAGTTATAATTCCAAATGGGACTTTGTTAAAACTAAAAAACTTTTTCTATTGTCACTGTTTACATTTCATTGGCTCTTAATAATACATTATGAATTATTATATAAGCACTTTAATGATTTTATTTTGCACTGATTTTGCACTTGCACTTTATTTATATTGAACAAATTGTTTGCCCATAGTTTCATAAGTTGAATTGTTTACATAGATTTTTTTCCATCAGCATATTGAGGAATTTTGTGATTGTTTCACAGACCTGCGCTACTCTTATTATATTACAATGAGAAAACATTCTAAGCTTTTAGTTGAGAACTATATTTAATCCAGGTATTATAAATTGGCTTGCATTAATTATACTTATTCTGAAGATTTGAAAGAAGTTTTAGCACATAATTGATTATACCACAGCACTAAAAATACAAACAATACTGAATTCATAAAAGTCTGTTAACTCTCCTGCAGCATGCATTAAAGTCAATTTGCATTCTGAAAACAAACAAGTGACCTTTTAAGTTAGATACTAATGTCATACGCCATTGTAAATATGCCACAAAATCCAAATGTAGTATACCACAAAGGGGAAAAAGAGGCCCAGCTATGTAAAAGCTTTTCAAGTTGATGAAGGAGTTAATCATGATAATGTCAGCACACTCACAGCTGACACAAATAGCCTGCATGTGATAGCAAAGATTACAGATGAAAATAAGAAAGTCAATTTACATAAAAAAATGTGTTAACTCCAGATGTTCACCTAATTTGCATTGAAATTTATTTTTCCCCATGGATAAAAGTTTAATTTTGACTTTTAGCATGTTTGTTTTTGCTTTTCTCAGTTCTATAAATGTGGTGTCCTTGAATGAATGCTACATGAAAACATATTTTTCAGGGCAGTTTAATGGAGACATTTAGAGAAAACCACAAATGTATTTATGCTTAAAGCGGAGTTCCACCCACATTTTTCTCTCCTCACCATGCATCACTAATGTGCATCCTTGAAATTAATTGACAATTTTTTTTTTTTCTGTTCACTTACCTGATTTATGCCTATATCTAATCACTTCCTCCTTTAGGGGCCGCGGCACCGTACATCATTTCTGTCTTTGCATTGGCTCCTGGGAGATCTTGGTCAGCTTGATATGGCACTGTTCCCGTAACATTTAACCTTGGTGTCTATGGAAAATCTTGGTCAGTTTGAAATGGCACGGCTCCAGTAACATTTAACATTGGCATCTATTGGGAAATCTTGGTCAGCTTGACATTTCACTGTACTTGCGCGAGATCAGCAGGTGTATGCTGGGTAACCAGCATGCACGGAATCCAGGAAGAAGGGCAGCAGCTTCAGATGCCCACACTGGAGATGGCCGAGTTGTGCAGGAACTTAACAAAGTAAGAAAACTATGCTGGACAAATAGAAAACTGGGCATAGCGTACAGCATACCTTTGTACCTTTGTTACATTGCATGAGGCATGAGCATTCTAGGGATATTTTTATCTTAAAAGTCATATTCCGGCCGGAATGCTGTTTTAAGTTACGATAAGATTGGTAATCTATTTGCAAAACTTGCATATATATATATATATATAGATATATATATATTTTTTTATTTGAAAATAATTATATTTGTCTTGGTGCAAGAAATAAAAAGTAATTTAATGTCACTGTATGTAGCTCCTGTATGATAGCATACTAAATGGTTGGAAAATGGTGGTTAAATACAAAACTGCTTTCTGTATGACTAATTTGTTAATCTTATCTTTAACAATACAATGCCTCATTATGTGGTAAGAACAAGAGTGCTGAAGCACCAAATTTATGTCCTTGCCATATAATTTATCTTCAGATAAAGACCCTGGAAAAATAAGAATAACCATCTAACAAGAATTATTACTACAAAGCCATTAGTCAATTATGCTGTTATGTTCAGGTGATGTATAATTGGATAAGGAAATAGGAAGTTAGATAAATATGACAGTACTTAATTGAGGCATAATGGGAGAGTTTTTGTTTGCTGATCATTCATGTATTTAATTCTGTGCAGGAACGCCATGTGTAGGACTTGCTGTATGTACATAATATTGTAAGTGCCTCTGGCCTCACTATAATAAACACATCTCCCTACTTAGACTTACTTTTAGGTCTATTCTACAACAAGCCATTAGGCCCAATGCATTTTAAATCAACACTTAATCTTCCCCACCTGCCTTCCCCATCTTATATTTTGGCGTTGCATATTTGCATGTATTTGTGGTCACGGATACGTGTAGCTCCTGGTCTCAGACTAATGATTAGCTTGGGGAGGTTCAACTCCCAATCACGTGATCACTGTTATATCCAATCACAGTAATCACTAGTTTTATAACCCTCCCCTGCATTTCTTTCTCCCTACCAAATAATAAGTCTAAAAGAAAAAATTCTCTAAAATAACAAATAGATAATAAATAATTACATAGATAAATAAAAACCTAAATGTTTGATTAGGGCTTGATCTAGGTTGGTGTTAGTGTTAATATTAACTAACTAGATTTTTGTAGAAGCCTTCATACACAAATATCTCATCAATACATTTGATAATGCCAAGAGAGACATGATGAATGTCATTCAAAAGTACTTCAAAAATATGTTTGCTTACAACATTCAATGATGGAATGAATAGAGTTTCCTGAATGAAAATCACATACATTGTTAGGCATTTGTTTATTTAAGAAATTTTTTCCATCCTGCTCCTTAAAATTGTCTCGTTGCTATGGTCAAAAATGATCATAATTCTGACCTCAGCAATGATTAGAAAATCAAACAAACATTCCAAAAAATTAAAGTCCTGATGCTTGTCCTCTTTGCTGTACTCAAACACCGTTATTGATTTGACCCCGTTAATGATTAGAAAATTTAACAAATGTTTCAAATATTAATATTTTCAAATTAAAATCTACTAGTGAAAGTCTACTATGAACAGCTATAACATTAGGGTCTGTTTCAATGTCAGTGTGTTTAACGCAAGTAGCATTTAAAAAATCAATATAATTTAGTGTCAGTGCCAGTGTAAACATCAGTGTGTTTAGGTAGGGTAAAAAAATAACAAATAAAGACAAAAACGAAATTCAAACTATTGTTTCTGGGCCCTACTTCAGTTACAAACAATATATAATGCACACATATGTGGTATACCAATGTATAGTACATTAAGAGTAGGATAATTATTTTTGGGTTATTTTTGGTGGTGGGTCATGGTAATGGCAATACATTTATAGATGACATTAAAAGAATGATTTATTTTTTTTACTATTTTGGTTAATTTTTTTTGGCAATAACAAATATCATGAGATATCCATTAACATTTACCACCAAATGGCCTGAACAATTTCCCCTGAATACACAAGGTAGATACAACGATAAAAAAAAACTAAGATTGTGTCCTCAAGACCTCAAAAAAGAAGAAGAAAAAAATACACAACTGTTATATGCCACAAGGGAACTGTCGGTATGCATATACATGAAAAAAAAAAAAGTAAAAACCTGACTGAAGCTCAATCTCAGTATATCAAAATCTACAATGTATTCTTAGATAAGCGAGAGACCCAGCAAATAACTTGACACGTGCAAAGATTGGAATAAAGGTAATGCTTTATTCAAAAACCTACAACATACAAAAACCTACTGTCTAATAAGTAAAACTATAATTGGCCAATTATTAAAACACCCCAAACATAGCAGCTGCGGGAAAAATTGCTTGTGTATTGAGCATTACCCCCCCCCCCCAACATAGACAAAGAAATTGCATGGATGAAATCCAAACATATATATCCCTTACCAGACAATTACAAGCTATGCTTCACACAGTTTGAAGAACTTTCCCATGAGGATTTAATTGCCACCAGGAGATGATTCAAGGTGCTAGGCTATATACCATATACCGTATAAGGACACATGTGATAACATGGGCACCTCTCCCTGGTAGACTTTCAGAGTTTCATCAGGCTGTTGGCTCCCCCATTAGACAATTACAGTTTATGCTTCACACAGCTTGGAGAACTTTCCAATAAGGATTTAACTGCCAACAGGGGATGACTTAAGGTGGCATGCTATGAGCTACACACGAGGATACATGTGATGACATGGGCAACACTGTACACAAATTACATTTATATATTTTTTTCACACAAATAGAGCTTTCTCTTAGTGGTATTTGATCACCACTATTTTTTTTATTTTTTGTTACAGTATATAAATAGAAAAAATATAAAACGCACATTTTGAAAAAAACAAAACAAAACAGTATTTTTACTTTCTGCTTTAAAATATATTCAATAAAAAATAAAAATCATACATTTTGACCAAAATGTATTCTGCTACATGTCTTTGATAAAAAAAAATCCCAATAATTGTATAATAATTGATTTGCGTGAAAGTTATAGCATTTACAAACTATAGTACATATATTGAAATTTGTATTTATTAATTGGCGGTCAGTGACTTATAGTGGGTCTGTAATAGTGCGGCAGCCATGTGACACTAAGCCCTGGTTCACATTGATGCTCACTTGAAGTAGAACAATTTCAAAGTAGCAGGTCCACCTGATTTCAGGTGCTACTTGGCTGATATCTGTGTCACTTCATGCACAGGGGTTTATGCAAGTCACACCTGTAATTTCAAAAAATAGTGCAGGAACCTTTTTTTTCAAATCAGTGCGGCACCGTAAAGTCGGAGTCACACTGACTTGAACGGTTCCATTGCCAACGATAGGGTGTAACTTGTCATGCAATTTGGAACTCTCCAATCACATGACAAGTCACACCAGTGTGAACAGGGGTCTAAATGACACTTCATAACTGAATATCTGCCTCTAACATCACCAGTGACACATTGATCGGTGCTAATAATATACACTGTCACTGTACTGACACTGTCTGGGAAGGGGTTGATATCTAGGGGCAATCAAGGGTTTAATTGTGTGCCTAACAATGTGTATGTGTGCTGATTTTTACTACAGATTAAGTTGTTTCTTTTCCCTGGTTTGCAGTGTGGCAAGTGGTTAATCACCCCTGTCAGTGTTAAATGGTTTATCTAATCTATGTAACCAGATACATTCTGCTGGAGAGCTTGTGCTTTTGAAAAACAACAGACTTGCTGGCTGGATCACCAAATTAAATTAAAAGAAAGAGTGCCTAAAAAGGGAAACAAAAGCAGCCATCACATTTAAGAATTGGTAAGCTGCAATATAATAAATGTTTGTTTTTGGCTTTACTTTACCACTTTAAATATGAAAAGTATTTGCATTGGTATATTTTTAGCTCATAAGAAAAATGAAAAATCAGTATTCTTGAATGTTCCTCCCAGACTTTGCATACTACATGATGAAATCCAAAGGAGGGGCTTAGGGGAATTTTCTATTAACGATTTTCTATTAATTATTGTTCGTAAACATATTTATTAATATATATTTTTTCATACAGAATAGGAGTGTATTTATGCGATTTTGTTTTGTGTATTGTTTTATGTTTTGTACCTTCTAAATCTAAATGGTTGTTATGAGCAGCATTTTTTCACTATTTTCTGAAATGTATTTTTCAAAAAATATTCCTGAATGAAGCGCCAACCAAATGTTCTAACAGAAAGCATTCTGAAAAGTTGCAGAAGTTTCCATTAACTCAGCATAAATGAAGCTTTGAAAATCAGTGAATGTATAAACCGGATGTGTGTTTATAAAATGAATAGGAAATTGCCAATCCTTTAGGTGAAACCTTTATTTTAACAGCTATTCCACGACCTTGCAGAAAATTACAGAAGAATCAGCATCAATGGAGAAAGCATTAAAAAGGAAATACACATGAATCAGAATATCTCTATGGGATAAAAGAATGACTCTTCCTTGTTCTGTATTCTGTGTTTTCCCATACCTTTACGCATGTGTTCCAGCTAAAACAAGTTGCATGCATCATCTTACAGCTTGAGTAAATGTTTACCCACTTTTTTATTTAAGTCTGCAGAAACTTAAGAAGAAAACATCAAACAACATAACAATTCATACACTAAACTCGAAGATCAAGAAAAAAATAGTTGTTTAATCCGTGTAAATTTCCTTTGGATTCACATTCTGATCAAGTTTTGATGAAATCTATGTATATTTTAATCTATAAACAAATGTTGAAAAGCTTGACAACTTTGCTTACATGTCCTCTACAAAGGAGGATTTGAAGAATTATTATGTTTACAAATGCAAACATATAGTACTTCTAGGTTTAAAGTTTTGAAATTCCATTTAAGCAAATAATGTTCCCTTAGGTCACTACTGAACTACTTATGGGATGTATCCAAAGTCTGGTATACAAAGCTTGGTAAGATATGATCTTAAGTACACATTTGTCCACTATTTGGTGTTTTTGCATTGCCTATATGCCTTGGTGGAATACAACCAAAATTTCCCTGTGCCAAACAGCCAATGAGCAATACAACTGCATTTGTGCAATTGCTATTATCATTTTGGAGCATTTTTTTTAGAATTTTCTAATCATTAATGCGGTCAAATCGATGACTGTTTTTGAGCATTGTGATTAGAAATGTCAGAACAGCAGGATTTTAATTTTCAGAATGTTTGTTCAATTTTCTAATTGCTAGCAGGATCAATTTGACAATCATTTTTTTTACCAAATTTAACTAGTCAAATTGTTGAAGGATAGATGGCTAATGTCTTCTGGTGTATTGATCTCCTCTAAAATATTTGAAACTTGATTGCACTCACTAGGTGCAGAAAAAAATCTCCTTTGTCTCTTTGATGCCTGAAACGATGAACTTGTTGGATGGAGTCAGCACATGTCTGCAATAAATAGATTGTGTGTATCAATAGACACACATGGCCTGGCTTGGGATTGAATCCACACGAGTGCCCTCATAGCAAGAGAGTTTGCTTTGGGGGCACTCGGAAGGGAGGAGAAGCTGAGAGCATCAGCGGGGGACTCTAGAAGAAGAGGTTCAAGGCTAATCTGTGCAAAACCACTGTACACAGCAGGTAAGTATACCATCTTTATTATTAAAAAAAGCTTTACAATTACTTTAAATATGTCATTTTTGTGTTTGCCCATAGTTCTACTGTAACTATGAATAGGGCATCAACTTTTTTATATTTTATTCTAAAGAGAACCACACTTGGTTCAAAAAATGGATTATTAGAACACATAGATCAACTGGAAAATGAACAAAGGTATTCATAGCCACTACAAGGTGCCTGCATTGCTGTTACCTTAATCACTTTTTAGGCTTTTTAGGCCAGGTCAATTTACTTCTCAGTCCAGTACTTCTTTATAGTAAACGATAAACTTGCATATATCATTACAAATTGCTTTTATTTATCATCTGACATTGTAAATTTTTGATTAGCTAATCTTTGATTAGTTAAAACGTTTCAGCATATTTTAGGTGATCTGTAGCATAGTGATGTTCGCAGTAGCAAACTTAGCAAAATTTGAACAGTTTGAACAGCATCCAAGGCACCTTCTCCTTAGGTTGATTAGACTTAAAACAGGATGACAAAACAATGATCTGACACAAAGAAAACAGGATTGTATCCCTAAAATAGTGGAGATACCAAATAAGGGCAATTAGGCTAACCATTCAGGGAGCCATTGCAGGGTGAACTGTGAAGGGGCTCCTCCTTAATAGAGGTATTTGGGAGTTCACCCCATTGCCCCCCCCCCCACTTCTCTGCCTGTATGGGGGCCATGACTTGCTGAAGAATTGTAGGCCAGTTACACAGTAAAGGGAAAGACCACCCAAATGAGAAGGATACGGGTGCAAGCCGTAACACCTTGGTGACAGTCACACCCTGTGTAGTCAAGTGTCAACAGTCTTTGCAGCTGAAGCTCTTTTGCTCTGAGCTGCAGCGATGTGCTGAATCCCTGGCTGTTCTGCACTGCAGGAACCAGGAGCACATGTAACCAAGAATAGGGAACAGGCAAAATGGCAGCAGGCTGCACATATTAAACACCGCTACTGGGGTGTACTGTTCCCCATATGGAAACAAGAGCCTGGTAGCCCATACCCTAAGGGATGGCTGCAGGGAAGTGGCCCTTTTTCCCATTAGTATAGACACACTCACCCATCCAGGCTGCAAGGCCAATAGGCACAATTTTCACCCATCACAGTGGGTGCCATTGTAGGGCCATCCGGGACTCAACTCAGATCACTGCCTTGGACCTGTAGAGCATTCTTCCAGCAAGGCCACCTGGTACAATGTACGCTGGGGATCATTGTCTGCAGGATCCAGAGCCAACTGGCTGTATTGTAGGATGTCCCTGCACTTGGATGCAGGGCTTGGATACAGTCCCTCTTGGTCTGCAGGCTGTTGTGACCAATCTAGATAAAGCCTCCCACTTCCCCATCAAGGGTGTCAGAAATAGGCCTGAAATAATCCCAAGTAAAGAAATAAGTCCAAGCATGCAAATAAGCCCAAAAGAGACATCTTTAGACACATCCACCTAAGGACACTAGTTAAAAAAAAGGCTTAACTGAGCTGGCAAGACTTATGCCGGGGTGAGAATTCCTGCCTTCTTTTAGTCCATGCCCATTTACTTGAAGGTGGCAGCATAACTCATATAGTCATGATTATGAAGTCATCTGTGTCCTGCAATGTACCCTTTAGAAATATATATTTATGCAATTGTCCAGTATTAATACTGTCCTATTAAAAATATTTTCAAGAAAGATAGAAAAGGTATACAGGACCCCCAGGACACTTGAGAAACTACCGAAATTACCTTTTCCATAGTCATTCATTAAGGGACACAGGGTCAGAGGAATTTTGAAATGCATGGGTTACACTGCTGCCTATAGGAGCATTGAACACTGGAACACAAAAGCTGTTGGTTAGCCTGTTATGAAATCTTCTACTCCCACCATGTTTCAGTGTCTTGCTAATATCCTATGAGAATGGATGTCCTTTCCCTTCTGAGAAAAGCAAACCCATTTTACTTGGCATTCTTTTCTTTTTATCAAGATATTTTTGTTCATTCAAGATTCTTTATTAAAATATAAGTAAGCGCAAAAGATTTTCTTTCTCTCTGTCAGTTTTTATTGCTGTCTGTGCTCCCATTAGGGAGATTCATCCTCTCTATTTGTCCTGTTTATCACTAGCACTAAAAGTGAAAGTAAAAGAAAATCCCACATTTTGGGTTGTCCTCAGAAAAGTAATAGAGAGGAAGTCTACCAAAGTTGTTGTTTTTTTTCTACTTTAACTGTGGAGCTAGATTGGCTCTTATTGCAGTTATCTTATCAGCTGACCTCCATCAAAGCCTTTGGAGGCCATACCTGGACCCCAACATAATGAAGACACAGGGTCTGCTTGCAATGTGATCTTGCACTGTGCTTTGTTTGTAGTGCTCTCCAGACACTCTGAGACTCCTCAGGCACAAACTCTGTCAAAAGGACAGATTACACTTTTCAGTAGCCTCGGCTGAGTGTACACAAGCAACTGCAGGTATATCAGAGACAGACTTTGGAGAAGAAGGCATAGAAGTATACTTTTACATCTGCATCCTTGAGTCAGCTATCATGGTAGGGAATTCAGGTATAGAGTCAGATATAAATATAGAAAGTTCCTCTTTGGATAATGCAGTGGAAGAAGGCACGCCAAATGGAGCTAGGAAAGACTCCAAGGAGAATGTGAACTCAGTCAGCAGCAATGATCCAGGGTGCTGGTGCTAGGTCCTTGTGTCAGGACACAGCAACCCCCTCTGGATCATGGGCTGGAAAGCCTCCAGGATTGTCTCCAGTGTGCCTATGATCTGACATACTTGAAGCATGCAAGTGTTAAATGTCTATTAAAAACAACACATGCCAGCTATAGAAGCATGCAAAGTTATATGGCACACTTGGGGGGGGGGGGGGTTACTAAAACTGGTTGACACAGAATCTGGTGCAACTGTGCATAGTAACCAATCAGCTTCTAGGTTTTATTGGCAAAGCTTAAATGAACAAGCTAAAATTAGAAGCTGATTGGTTACTATGCACAATTGCACCAGATTCTGTGTGCACCAGTTTTAGTAAATATCCCCCACTGTGACCGAATTAGTGTAAAGCAGTAGCAAGGAGATATTGGGGTTGATTTACTAAAACTGGAGAATGCACACTCACACCAATCAACTTCCATATTTTTTGTCAAAGCTTAATTGAACAAGCTGAAGTTAGAAGCTGATTGGCTACCATGCACAGCTGCACCAGTTTTAGTAAATCAACCCACAGTCGTCAGACATAACTCCTAGGCCTAAAGTTATACCTTTGGTTCTTATTGATACTGTGTGTACAAGTCTACATATGGAGTAACTTGTGTCTACATCAAGTTACTAGCCTAGGCTACCTTAAAAGTCTCCAACCTGTCACAACTTTCCACTACACTTGCTACTGCACCTTGTATTGTATGGTGACTGATCTAATCCTGAATCTATAAGAGCTCTTTCCTGTTGGGATATCTGGATGACCTCTACTAATGGAACTGTTGGCACAGACTTTATCAATCAATGCCCAAGATACTGCTCAGCCATAACGATGTTCAGTTGGATCCTGAACCTCCAGAAGTCAGCACAGGAACTGACTGTTCACTTGGAATATCTAAGTCTCATTCTAGATGCTGCTTAGTTCAGGGTTTTTCATCCACTAGACACACCCCTGACTCTCCACTTTTATATTCGGACTCTGCAGTCCAGGAGTTATCCAACTCTTTGTTTTTCATGAGTGTTTTGGGTTTGAAGATAGCCTGCTTCATGGCAGTTCCCTATGCCCAATTTCACTACAGATCATTGCAGCTAAACCTTCTGGCTTTGTGGACAAGAAAATACAGTTTCCACATTCACCAATTTGCCAGACACCCAATACTAGATTGTTTTTGATCTTGTGGATCACAGATCCATCCCTGCAGTTAGGGAAAAACTTCCTTCCATTGGTCTGGAAGATTTTCATGACACATGGCAGCCTAACAGGCTAGGGAGGAGTCCTGGTCAACATACTTGAGGTAAAAGCCATTTGTCTATGCCTTTAACCACTTCAATACAGGACGTTTATACACCCTTCCTGCCCAGACCAATTTTCAGCTTTCAGCGCTCTCACACTTTGAATGACAATTACTCTCTCATGCTACACTGTACTCAAACAAAATTTTTATCATTTTTTTTCACACAAATAGAGCTTTCTTTTGGTGATATTTAATCACCTCTGGGTTTTTTATTTTTTGCGACATAAGTGAAAAAAGTGTGAAAATTTTGAAAAAAAAAATTTTTTTTAGTTTCTATGATGCAATTTTGCAAATAAGTAATTTTTGTTCATAAATTTGGGCCAACACCTATTCTGCTACCTATCTTTGGTAAAAATAACCCAAATAAGTATATTATTTGGTCTGTGTGAAAGTTGTAGAGTCTACAAGCTATGGTGCCAATCTTTGAAAATTGATCACACCTGATGCACTGATGGCCTATCTCATTTCTTGAGGCCCTGAAATGACAGGAAAGTACAAATACCCCCAAATGACCCCTTTTTGAAAAGTAGACATTCCAAGGTATTTAGTATGAGGCATGGTGAGTTTTTTGAAGTTGTGCTTTTTTCCCACAATTCTTGGGAAAATTAAGAAATTATTATTTATTTATTTATTTTGCACAACATTGTCATAACAACAAGTAATTTCTCACACACAGCATATGCATACTTCCAATTACACCCCAAAATACATTCTGCTACTCGCCCTGAGTATGGTGATACCACATGTGTGAGACTTTTTCACAGCCTGGCCACACAGAGAGGTCCAACATGCAGGGAGCACCGTCATGCATTCTAGGAGCAGAATTTTCACATCTAATTTCCTAACGACCTATTACACTTTTGGAGGTCCTGGAGAGCAAGGACAATGGAATTACAGACAAAAGGACCCCATTTTGGAAAGAAAACGTATACTAACATATAATCTATGAGGCATTATGAGTTTTTTGAATGGTTCATTTTTTTCCGCAAGTCTTAGAAAAACATGGAAAGAAAATGAAAACGCTTTTATTTTTACACAAGGTGGTCAATTTATAAGATATTTCTACCACATAGCATGTACATAGCAAAAATTACCCCCCAAAATATATTCTGCTACTCATCCTGAGTATGGTGATACCACATGTGTGAGACCTTTACACAGCCTGGCCACATAGAGAGGTCCAACATGCAGGGAGCACCGCCAGGTGTTCTAGAAGCATAAATTACACACATGATTTCCTGACCACCTATTACACTTTTGAAGGCCCTGCAGCACCAGGACAATAGAATTACCCACAAAATGACCCCATTTTGGAAAGCAAACATCCCAACGTATATTCTATGAGGCATTATGAGTCTTTTGTACGGTTCAATGTTTTCCACAAGTCTTTGGAAATTGTGGAAAGAAAATGAAAACATATTTTTTTTTCACAAAGTGGTCAATTTATATGATATTTTGAACACATAGCATGTATATAGCAAAAATAACCCCCCAAAATATATTTTGCTACTCGTCCCGAGTATGGCGATACCAAATGTGTGAGACTTTTTCACACCCTGGCCACATAGAGGGGTCCAACATGCAGGGAGCACCGTCAGACATTCTAGGAGCAGAAATTTCACATCTAACTTCCTTACGAACTATTACAATTTTGAAGGCCCTGGAGCACCAGGACAATGGAATTACCCACAAATTGACCTCATTTTGGAAAGCAAACACCCCAATGTATATTCTATCAGGCATTATGAGTCTTTTGAATGGTTTATTTTTTTCCACAAGTCTTCGAAAAACGTGGAAAGAAAATTAAAACGCTTTTATTTTTACACAAAGTGGTCAATTTAAAAGGTATTTCTAACACATAACATGTATATAGCAAACATTAACCCCCAAAATATATTCTGCTACTCGTCCAGAGTATGGCAATACCACATGTGTGAGACGTTTTTACACCCTGGCCACATACAGAGGCCGAACATGCAGGGAGCACCGTCAGGCATTCTAGGAGCATAAATTACACATAAAATTTAATTCATACCTATCACACTTTTGAAGGCCCCGGAGTCCCAGGACAGTGGAATTACCCACAAAATGACCCCTTTTTGGAAAAAAAACACCCGAGGTATATTCTATGAGGCATGGGCTGCAGATAGGTACTCGGGTACTCTGATGGGCTGCAGATAGGTACTCGGGTACTTTGATGGGCTGGAGACAGGTACTTGGGTAATCTGATGGACTGGTAAATGGTACTTGGGTACTCTGATGGCCTGCAGATAAGTAATCGGTTACTCAGATGGGTTGGTGACAGGTACTTGGGTAATCTGAAGGACAGGTGACAGGTACTCGGGTACTCTGATGGGCAGGAGACAGGTACTCAGGAACTCTGATGGGCTGGTGACAGGTACTCGGGTACTTAGATGGGCAAGTGACAGGTACTTGGGTACACTGATAGTCTGGTGACAGGTACTCAGGTACTCTAATGGGCAGATGACAGGTACTTGGGTACTTTCGTGGGCTGGTGACAGGTACTCTGGTTCTCTGATGGGCAGGTGACAAGTACTCGGGTACTCTGATGGGCTGGTGACAGGTACTCTGATACTCAGATGGGCAGGGGACAGGTACTCTGGTACGCTGATGGTCTGGTGACAGGTACTCGGGTACTCTGATGGGCAGGTGACAGGTACTTGGGTACTCTGATAAACTGGTGACAGGTACTTGGGTACTCTGATGGGCTGGTGACAGGTACTTGGTTACTCTGATGGGCTGGTGATAGGTACTTGGGTACTTTGATGGGTTGGTGACAGGTACTCGGGTACTCTGATGGGTTGGTGACAGGTACTCGGGTACTTTGATGGGCAGGTGACAGGTACTCTGATGGGTTGGTGACAGGTACTTGGGTGCTTTGAAGGGTTGGTGACAGGTACTCTGATGGTCTGGTGACAGGTACTTGGTTACTCTGATGGGCGGGTGACAGGTACTGGGGTACTCTGATGGGTTGGTGACAAGTACTCGATTACACAAATGGGCTGGTGACAGGTACTCGGGTACTCTGATGGGCTGGTGACAGGTACTCGGGTACTCTGATGGGCTGGTGGCAGGTACTCGGGTACTCTGATGGGCTGGTGACAGGTACTCGGGTACTCAGATGGGATGGTGACAGGTACTTGAGTACTCTGATGGGATGGTGACAGGTACTCGGGTTCTCTGATGGGATGGTGACAGGTACTCGGGTACTCTGATGGGCTGGTGACAGGTACTCGGATACTTAGATGGGTTGGTGACAGGTACTCGGGTACTTTGATGGACAGGTGACAGGTACTCTGATGGGCTGTGATATGTACTTTGATGGGGTGGTGACAGGTACTATTTATTGGGGGGTGATCAGTGTGCTTGGTGTACACAGTAGGCGGTAACAAGCTGTTACCGCAATCTCCCTCTCACACACGATCGGTGTGTGACAGGGGGACACGACCCCCAGGGACACGATCGATCCTCAATCGTCGTGCTGCGGGCCCCCAGGGGGACGTCGGCCCAGATTAACAAAGGGTTCCTGCCGATGTCATTTTACAATGACTCGTTAGATAACAAGTTAAAGCTGAACCTTTCGACTGCAACAACCAGCATGTATATAGCAAAAATGAACCCCCAAAATATATTCTGCTACTCATCCAGAGTATGGCAATACCACATGTGTGAGACGTTTTCACACCCTGGCCACATACAGAGGCCGAACATGCAGGGAGCACCGCCAGGCATTCTAGGAGCATAAATTATACATAAAATTTAATTCATACCTATCACACTTTTGAAGGCCCTGGAGCACCAGGACAGTGGAATTACCCACACAAGTACCCCGTTTTGGAAAGCAAACACCCGAGGTATATTCTATGAGGCATGGGCTGCAGATAGGTACTCGGGTACTCTGATGGGCTGCAGATAGGTACTCAGGTATTCTGATGGGCTGCAGATAGGTACTCTTGTACTTTGATGGGCTGGAGACAGGTACTCGGGTAATCTGATGGACTGGTAAATGGTACTCTGATGGGCTGCAGATAGGTAATCGGATACTCAGATGGGTTGGTGACAGGTACTTGGGTAATCTGAAGGACAGGTGAGAGGTACTCGGGTACTCTGATGGGCTGATGACAGGTACTCAGGCACTCTGATGGGCTGGTGACAGGTACTCGGGTACTCTGATGGGCAGGAGACAGGTACTCAGGAACTCTGATGGGCTGGTGACAGGTACTCAGGTACTTAGATGGGCAGCTGACAGGTACTCGGGTACACTGATGGTCTGGTGACAGGTACTCAGTTACTCTAAATGGCAGGTGACAGGTACTTGGGTACTTTCGTGGGCTGGTGACAGGTACTCAGGTTCTCTGATGGGCAGGTAACAGGCACTGGGGTACTCTGATGGGCTGGTGACAGGTACTCGGGTACTCTGATGGGCAGGGGACGGGTACTCTGGTACGCTGATGGTCTGGTGACAGGTACACGGGTACTCTGATGGGCAGGTGACAGGTACTTGGGTACTCTGATGGGCTGGTGACAGGTACTCTGATACTCAGATGGGCAGGGGACAAGTACTCTGGTACGCTGGTCTGGTGACAGGTACTCGGGTGCTCTGATGAGCGGGTGACAGGTAATTGGGTACTCTGATGGGCTGGTGACAGTTACTTGGCTATTCTGATGGGCTGGTGACAGGTACTCGGGTACTCTGATGGGCTGGTGATAGGTACTTGGGTACTTTGATGGGTTGGTGACAGGTACTCGGGTAGTCTGATGGGTTGGTGACAGGCACTTGGGTACTTTGATGGGCAGGTGACAGGTACTCTGAAGGGTTGGTGACATGTACTTGGGTACTTTGATGGGTTGGTGACAGGTACTCTGATGGTCTGGTGACAGGTACTTGGTTACTCTGATGGGTGGGTGACAGGTACTGGGGTACTCTGATGGGTTGGTGACAGGTACTCGATTACACAAATGGGCTGGTGACAGGTACTTGAGGTACTCTGATGGGCTGGTGACAGGTACTCGGGTACTCTGATGGACTGGTGGCAGGTACTCAGAAGGGCTGGTGACAGGTGACAGGTACTCTGATGGGCTGGTGACAGGTACTCAGATGGGATGGTGACAGGTACTCGGGTACTCTGATGGGATGGTGACAGGTACTCGGGTACTCTGATGGGCTGGTGGCAGGTACTCAGATGGGATGGTGACAGGTACTCGGGTACTCTGATGGGATGGTGACAGGTACTCGGGTACTCAGATGGGTTGGTGACAGGTACTCAGGTACTCAGATGGGCTGGTGACTTGTACTCGGGTACTCAGATGGGTTGGTGACAGGTACTCGGGTACTTTGATGGACAGGTGACAGGTGCTCTGGTACTTTGATGGACAGGTGACAGGTACTCTGATGGGCTGTGATATGTACTTTGATGGGGTGGTGACAGGTACTATTTATTGGGGGGTGATCAGTGTGCTTGGTGTACACAGTAGGCGGTAACAAGCTGGTTAACAGTAGGCGGTAACAAGCATGATCGGTGTGTCACAGGGGGACATGACCCCCGGGGACACGATCGATCCTCAATCGCCGAGCTGCGAGCCCCCGGGGGCCCGCAGTAGCGGAGAGAAGCGGTCGACGTCATATGACGTTGGCCCGGATTGACAAAGGGTTCCTGCTGACGTCATTTTACAATGACTCGTTAGGGAACAGGTTAAAGCTGAACCTTTTGGCTGCAACAACTGTGGCATACATCTACCCTCTGGAAGAAACCAGAAGTCTTACAGCTCAAAGAAAAGCTTATCAGATTCTGGATTTGATAGAACTTCATGTTTCAGTCTTATCTGCCATGCACATTTCAGGCGTGGAATATTGGCAGGCACATTTACTCAGTAGGCAATGTCTGAATGGTCACTATACCCACAGGTGTTTTGAGATGTTGCAGGTGGGGAATACCAAACATTGGTTTCCATATTGAACAGCAAACTTGGCAAAGTTGTCTTCAGGTCTAGCCATAGCAATGGATGCTTTAGTGACTCTGTGGGATCAATTCAACCTAATTGACATCTTTCCTCATCTGAGACCCTTTCCTCCTTGTTATCCTCAGGATCGAGATGGGGGGCTTTCCTATGATGATCATTGCACCAAACTGGTCCAGACTGATGTGGTATTTGGACTATTTGGACTATGTGGATCATGTGGTATTTAGTCATCAGACTTCTGGCAGACCTCCATGGGCTCTTTCAAATCACCCTGATCTTTTGTTCCAAGAACCAGTTTACCTCCCTGCTTTACAACTTCTGGCCTTAATGTTATAGCTGTTAAAGCTCTGGCCCTAAGAGATCAGAAGCTATCAGATTCAGTTATTTCAACACTCTAAAAATCAAGGAAATTCACCTCTCACGAGTTCTACAAATGAAAAGCGTGCTTCTCCCTCTGGTGTGAAAAAGAAATTCCACCCCAGGAAATACTCACATCATGACTTTTCTCTAATCCTGTCTGGATCATTATTTTTGTCCTTGAGAGCTAGCTAGGCCATATCTAGCTCTAGAAATCTTTTTTTTCAAAAACTGTTTGCCTCTCATTCCTTGGTGAAAGTCTTGGTACTATGTGTTGCTCACATGGTTCCGTCTCTATGTCTACCTGTGACTCCATTGGATCTCACCTGGTTCTGCTGGCTCTTCAAAAACTCCTCTTTGGGCCTATCAGAGATATACCTCCATCAACACTTACCCACAAGGTTGTGTTCTCCATTGCCATCACCTCTGCAAAGTGAGTTTTTGAGTTGGTGGCCCTCTCTTGTGGAGATCTCTTTTTGTTCTGTACAGAGACAAGGTTGTCTTGACTCCGAGAACCTCTTTTCTGCCTAGGGTGTTTTTTTCCTTTGACTTTAAACAGATCATTGTATTTATTTCCCTCTATCTTGAATTAATACATCTCAAGGAGATTTCATAAATTGTTTGGATGTGGTCTGGGCTGTTCCAGATAATCTCTCAGCTACGGCTTTCAGACTGCTTCTCGTTTCACCATTTCTAGGTGGCTTAGGCAGCTCGTCATTCAAGCCTATCAGATTTTGAACAAGGTTCCAACTTTTCTTATTAGATGCATTCCACTATATTAGTAAGCACCTTATGGGCTTTTCTACATCATGCATCAATTTTCCAGATTTACAAGACTGTCATCTTGTCTTCTGTTCACACCATCTTTAAGTCTACTAGGTGGATGTGTCAGGCCCCAGCTGATGCAAGTTTCAGGTCCATAAGACATATAAAGTGCGGCTTGGTCCAGTTTCCTGCTCCCTTCTCACTGGCTGTGATTGACAGCAGCGGGAGCCAATGGAGATATTCCTCCGTCAACAGTTAACTATAAGGTTGCTGTTTACCATTGTCATTGAAAGTTATAAAGTAAAATTTTAATTTACTTTCACATTCAATGACAATGGTAAACAGCACATAGAGAGAGGGTGAACCTCCCTAACGGGGACACAGACAAAAACGTGACAGGTATTCAAATCCATCTCCACTCTATCAAAAATTAAGAAACAAGTTTTGACTTTGGTTATACTAACTTCGGCTCCCCTCCAATAATTTATTTATTTATTTCCCTGCTTACCTGATGCTGTGTTCTGAACAGTTTAGATACTCACCCACCCAGTGGATCCACTATGGTCTTGTTGAGATCCCCTTCTCTGCAGCCACCACTCAGGTCCCTTGCTGCCATTTTCCCCTGTGATGTTATCAGGAGGCTGCCAGCTCTTCCAGGTTCAGGCGCTGCCTACTGATGATATCCCGCTAGACCCGCCCACCCTCCTTCTTAAATAAATAGAATAATGTGCAGTGCTCAAGGTTCCTTCTGGTACATGCACGTTACATAACCCAGGAGGCACCGGGAAACTACAGGTTATTTGCCTAGGTGAGGAGGGAGGATATGGGGGGGTTGGGCAGACCAAAACCTGTTCATTAAAACAAAGTAAGTAAACAACTAAAAAAATGTGGATATGTTTAGTGTTGACAGGAAGATGGCGCTATTCCCTCAGGCAGTAGTGTATTGTGTTATCAATAAATAATTGTGACCCCAATTCTTAAAAACCATACAGTGTAAAAATGTGTTAATGGGTTCAAAATGATTATATATAAATAAGTATGTTTGTGCTGGATAGTATGAAAGAGTGATAAATATAAACAGGTGTAAAAGCTTGTCCGTTAGACAACAAAACTATTATAAACCATAAATTGCAGTGCTCCTAAAACCGTATAAGATGCATAAAAAAGGTGTGCTCACCGAAAATTATGAAAATAATAAATATAATAAATATATAGATAAATATAGCAAAAAACAGAGTCCAGTCCTTCACCCCTCCACTGTTTTTCCGTAGTTTATGGGTTATACCCAATTGTATGTCCTTATATACAAATAAGTGTATTGGGGGAAGTTAACCTTCAATAGCAGTCCAAGTATAAAAATCACTTGCTGAAAAAAGTTTATGTGTTGAAAAATATTCTTTGTGACTTTATAAATTTCCACACGTGATCCAGTGACTTCACACACTCTTATTGGATATTCTTGTGACTTCAAATCCGTGCTCCCCACATGTGTCCCCACTCACCGGATAGACGTACCCCTACAGGGGTGGCCCACTTTCGCTGTATCTTTTACCCCGGTCAGGTCGGGTCTTTCATAGCCTGGGTATCCTGGTTCTTGTCCTCCGTTCCTTTCCCTGTGCCGTTGCTCCGGTATTGTGGTGTGGGTAAAAAATGATAATAAACCCAGATAGTGTGATATCGTAAAAAATATATAACGTTTATTTAAGCCAATTTTAAAATATTAAAATCACAGACCATCCCCTAACCTGGTATGTACAACGGAAATTGCTTCAATAGAAACTATATTCAGTGTATAAAAAGGAAGATATAGTTGTTTTTTGGCAGCGCAGCTGCCGTGTTGAGGAAGGGACGATTCCCTTCCTCTTCCTGTGGCTTGTGTTCCAAGGAGGAGAGACGTTAGCCACACAAACCGGGAAGTGACGTAAGAGCGCCTTGCGCAATCGTGGCCCCGGCTAACGCGTTTCGTCATTGGACGTCGTCGGACATCTTTTTCTTCATTGAAAACCCAGGAAGGCAGCTTTTTCCTACATATATACACACATTTTACCCTCATATCCCTAGCGCGGGAATCTTCCATTTCATATTCAACTAAAAAAATGTATAGGCATTTGTGAGTGGGGGGAGCTATTGGAGGGAGGAAACTTAATTGTAAGGATGAAGATCTGCTTTAATCAATGAAACTAGATTTTTAAACTACCAAAAAATGTTGTTCTTAAAATTCATCATAGGACACAACTCCCACCCTTCTTATGATTACTCCTACTACTGCTTTTCACAAATGTAGGCATCATGCGGATGGGAGGTGTTAAAGTTGGCTGATATTTTAAAGATCTTTAAAAATCCACTATTAGCTCATTCTAGGGTTATTGAGGGGTTTATTTTTTCTTCCCATTGTAACAATACCTTACTATTTGAGAGACCTAAAATGTAATGAGTCACATAACATTTTGTCAGTTGGTATAATTCTTTGAAGATCTTTATTAAGCATTTAATGAGAACAATAAACTGTCTGACAGGCCTCCACATTAAGCAAAAAGGACCATATTGTCATTAATTTGAATATTGCACACAGCAGATAAATGAGCAGGGATTGTCAAGATATTGGCTAAAAGACTCCCAGGCACCTGACAGCAGGAGGGTGCAGCAAAGGAGGTATAATTATTGACTCATGAGGGCCAAATGCTGCATCTTATTTTCACAGGCAGGTGTGCCAGGTGCTGACTGCACATGAAGAATTATTTTAATTTACAGGGAATATAAGTGAATGTCAGTAAAAATGATCATTGAGATATCTGAGAACACAAACCATTGTTATTTTAATTATATATTGTTATTTTAATTATACAAGGTAGAATCATGCACTACAATACACAGTACCATGTAAAAATATGAGAATGAGCACAGAGTTAAAAGTTAAGCAGCTGGGTTTATTTAGAAAAATGAAAATTTTTACACTGGCCTAACAGATCTGTGTTCCTTTTAAGACAAAAAACAATAACCCTCATTACATTCAATATACAACCCTTTCCTATAAAAAAAACAACCCTTTCCTATAAAATAAAAAAAAAATCTAAGGGTGGCTATTATTATTACATTGGCATTTTTGGTATAGGAACACTATTTAATGTATTCATAGATTTTATCATACCTAAATGTTATAAGAATTAGGCTTTATAAAAATAGCCTACGTGACTCGCACAAATTAGTCAAAATGTGTTGCTAATACATATGAGCATTGGTTCAAACATGAGCAGCACATTGTACAACGTACAGTATGTTAGCTATTTTTGATTGCACATACTACCTGTAAATATTTATTCTCATAAGTAGAGTTGAGCGAACCCGAACTGCAAAGTTCGGGTCTGTACCGAACTTTGGGTGTCCGGGATCCGGACCCCAACCCGGACATTTCAAAAAACGTTTGGGTTTGGGTTCTGGGTTCCGGTAGTTGATCACGCATGTTGAATAGCTGCAGGGCAGCCAATCAACAAGCGTTTCACTGGTTTGCCCTTAGAAGCCATCACAGCCATGCCTACTAATGGCATGGCTGTGAATGGCCAGTGCATCATGTGACCCAGCCTCTTTACAGGCTGGAGTCACTTAGTGCTGCAGTCACATGCTCTCTGGGACTCTGACTAGTGTAGGGAGAGGAAGCTGCTGGCACTGTGAGGGACAGATTGCAGATATTTTAACATCTCATCCTGCATTACAGAACGATCTGATTCTGGACTAATTAGAGATTACTACTACTGCTGCTCTGAGGGACAGATTGCAGATCTCACCCTGCATTACACAACGATCTGATTCTGGACTAATTAGAGATTTCTCATACTGCTGCTTTGAGTGACAGATTGCAGATCTCACCCTGCATTACAGAACAATCTGACTGCACTAGGTAGAGGATTCTGCTTAGAGGGACAGATTATTGTTCTAAAATCATCTCCTAGTTCTATAGGGTCAGGTTCCAGCTGTTGCAGTAAGGGACAGATTATTGTTCAAAAATCATTGCCTACTCCTATAGGGCCAGGTTCCAGCTGTTGCTGATTAGGGACAGATTATTATTCAAAAATCATCGCCTACTCCTATAGGGCCAGGTTCCAGCTGTTGCTGTAAGGGACAGATTATTGTTCAAAAATCATTGCCTAATCCTATAGGGCCAGGTTCCAGCTGTTGCTGTAAGGGACAGATTATTGTTCAAAAATCATTGCCTACTCATATAGGGCCTGGTTCCAGCTGTTGCTGTAAGGGACAGATTATTGTTCAAAAATCCTTGCCTACTCCTATAGGGCCAGGTTCCAGGTGTTGCTGTAAGGCACAGATTATTGTTCAAAAATCAGCGCCTACTCCTTTAGGGCCAGGTTCCAGCTGTTGCTGTAAGGGACAGATTATTGTTCAAAAATCACCGCCTACTCCTATAGGGCCAGGTTCCAGCTGTTGCTGTAAGGGACAGATTATTGTTCAAAAATCATCGCCTACTCCTATAGGGCCAGGAGGAACCGCAGCAGGGTGGCACTCAACGCAGCTCGTGGGCATCAATGGAGCGTGGCTGGAGGGATACGGAGAACACAGATGATATACCTCCCACAGAGGACAGCTTGTCTTTGCAGCCGAGTTGCCCACATTGTAACGTGTGCCGATTACTGGGTGGCCATCCTACTGGATCCCCGTTACAAGGACAACGTGCCGTCCTTAATTCCCTCACTGGAGCGTGATCGGCAGATGCACGACTACAAGCGCACGCTGGTAGACGCGCTGCTGAGGGCATTCCCAAATGACACCGGGGGCTCAGTGGAAGCACAAGGCGTAGGCCGAGGAGGAGGAGGAGAAAGAGGCACCGCCAGCACCTCAGAAGGCAGGGTTAGCATGGCCGAAATGTGGCAAAGCTTTGTCAGCAGCCTTCCACAACTAACAGCACCACCAGCCAATAGACAACGTCTTAGCAGGAGGTAGCATTTCAGCAACATGGTGGAAGAGTATGTGTGCACACGCCTACACGTACTGACTGATGGGTCTGCCCCATTCAACTTCTGGGTCTCCAAATTGGCCACATGGCCTGAGCTTGCCGTTTATGCCTTGGAGGTGCTGGCCTGACCTGCAGCCAGTGTATTGTCTGGACGTGTGTTTAGCTCGGCAGGGGGCGTTATCACAGACAAGCGCAGCCGCCTGTCCACAGCCAACGTGGACAAGCTAACCTTTATCAAGATGAACTAGGCATGAATCCCACAAGACTTGTCTGTACCTTGTGTAGAATAGACATTTAGACCGGACTCACACAGCCATCCGTATACTTGTTTTTTTGAATATGCCTCAATATTTTGGGGGCTACCCCAATTATAAAAAAAAAAAAAAAACAGTGTTGGCTACCTCCTCCTACTCCTCCACCACCGCCACTTCCACCTACACTGCCACGGTCACGGCCTAGTCAACCTCTAGGCTCCTACTCCACATTCACCCCCTTCCCATTTTTTTTATTTGATTTTAATTTATTTTCCCTATCCCAATTTTTTTGTAGGGCAATTGCCCTACTCTTACCCCCATTTTACTTCCTTTTGCAGCCCTCTAGCACTTGCCAGGACTTTGTTACAGCCATTTTGTGCCGAAAAATTCGGGTCCCCATTGACTTCAATGGGGTTCGGGGTCTGGGATAAAGTTTGGGTCGAGTTCGGTACCCGAACCCAGACTTTTTCCCGAAGTTCGGCCGAACCCACCGAACCCGAACATCCGGGGGTTCAATCAACTCTACTCATAAGGCAAATATGGATTTGATACATTTGTAGTTATGAACACTTATCATATTTAAACATTTTGGAGTACAAATTGGGTCAAGGGTAGTGTTGAGCGAACCCGGACTGTAACGTTCGGGTCCGTACCGAACTTTAGGGTGTCCGTGGCACGGACCCGGACCCGGACATTTCAAAAATCGTTCGGGTGGCCCAGGCCCAGGCACGGTGCCTGTGGGATTTCAAGCCATGCCTGGGCTTGCAATGTCAGGCCCAAGCGAGTTGTGATGGGAACTGGGTTAAACATGAGGTTTTACAAATTTATACTATTCACAAGTATTGATGTTTACATAGTTTAGGTATAAACGGAATACTCATCTCAACTAACTTGGGGGCCTACAAGCCCAAGCCACCCAAGCCGGCTTGAAGCCCTTTTTCAGACCCAAGCCCATGGCTTGAGCTGGGTTTGAAATAGGGTCTGGGGCTTGGGGTAACTTCAGTTACCCCTGGGCTTAAA
>BLSH010160959.1:561716-571716 GCA_018402905.1 Glandirana rugosa | reverse complement strand
AGAGGGTTTCAAGTATTTCATTTGTCTTTTGAATTAATGTTAGTTTTATGCCATTTTTTACATATATGGCAACTCCACCTCCCCTCTTCCCTACTCTGTCATTCCTGTATAGTGTGTACCCTGGTATAGTTATTTCCCAGTCATTTGAATCCTTGAACCATGTCTCTGTAATTGCAACAAGGTCCAAGTTATCCCTAGACATAAGAGCTGTCAGTTCACAAAGCTTGTTGCCTAAACTACGGGCATTAGTGCACATGACATGACAAACACAACTTTCAACTGCTTCCTTTTTATTAACAGAAACTTCAACTGAAGTGACCACCTCATCAGCCCGGTCATTACCAACATGAATCCTCACATTTGTTTCAACCTGCTGGGGACAGAAACTCTCCTCAACAATTATATCTCTGTCCCCATTTCTCAGTTTAACTGAGAACTGTATAACAAGTATTAATTTACATAAACCAAATTAAACTACCAGTGCTTTAAGGGAAGTTGCGTTCTTCCCTTGTTAAATATGCCTTTGGCATACAATATCTAATTAAATGATTGTCAGTGAAATGTACTGTGCTGTAATGCCACATATCCAATAAGTCAGCTGCATTACAACCTATTTGTCAGCAAAATTTTTATTCACAGCTATATTGCTTATCTATTTAAAATGACAACAAGCCATGCATAAAGGGGTTTAGACTGAGTAACACTGGTAATGCTCTTTTATTTCCAGCAAGAACAAGATAATCCAGACATTAAAGCTTTGTGATTATTCAGCGTTTCCTATATTGCACAGGAAACAATGCTGCCCATGAGTACAACAATATAAGCTGTGTCCTCTGTTGGCTTCTTATTATTCTTTGTTTATGAAGTGCCAACCAATTCCATATCATTGCTTATGCAAGTTGTTATCAGTTTCAAATTCCTCACATTGTAACTCTGAAAGGTAATTAGCTGGAGATGAAATATGAGCTCTTTTATTTGAATAGCAAATAATAAGTTGTGCCCCAGCCTTTAAAAACAGCACAGAAAAAAAAAAGATAATCTGTATTCTTATGTCTGCCTGAATATAAAAACTGCAGTTAGTATTCATAGATCTCTGTTTGAAAGTTTTTATAATTGGAAAAATTCTGAATTTCAAACTCTTTTTTTATTTGTTATGCAGTCCATTAGTCAGGAGTTTAAATAAATGGACTATAGGCTTGTATTCCTTATCTCTAAGCTACAGTGCGCCTCATCACAACTCAGCTTAAACGGGGGGGGGGGGGGTCAGTGACCCCAACTATAGCTACACGGGCAGCAGTCAACACATTGTTCATTAGCATGGTACTGGTGGCATGTCTCTACTCAACAGTATCTCACAATAGTGAGTACACCCCTCACATTTTTGCAAATATTTTATTATAATCTTTTCATGTGACAACACTGAAGAAATTACTCTTTGCTACAATGTAAAGTAGTGAGCGTACAGCTTGTATAACAGTGTAAATTTGCTGTCCCCTCAAAATATCTCAACACACAGCCATTAATGTCTAAACCGCTGGCAACAAAAGTGAGTACTCCCCCTAAGTGAAAATGTCCAAATTGGGAAAAATGTCAGTATATTTTGTGTGGCCACCATTATTTTCCAGCACTGCCTTAACCCTCTTGGGCATGGAGTTCACCAGAGCTTCACAGATTGCCACTGGAGTCCTCTTCCACTCCTCCATGACGACATCACGGAGCTGGTGGATGTTAGAGACCTTGCGCTCCTCCACCTTCCGTTTAAGGATGCCCCACAGATGCTCCATAGGGTTTAGGTCTGGAGACATGCTTGGCCAGTCAATTACCTTTACCCTCAGCTCCTTCAGCAAAGCAGAGGTTGTCTTGGAGGTGTGTTTGTGGTCGTTATCATGTTGGAATAATGTGCTGCGGCCCAGTCTCGAAAAGGAGGGGATCAGGGTCTGCTTCATTATGTCACAGTACATGTTGGCATTCATGGTTCCCTCAATGAACTCATGCAGCCCCAGACCATGAGATTCCCACCACCATGCTTGACTGTAGGCAAGATAAACTTGTCTTTGTACTCCTCACCTGGTTGCCGCCACACACGCTTGAACCATTTGAACCAAATAAGTTTATCTTGGTCTCATCAGACCACAGAACATGGTTCCAGTAATCCATTTCCTTAGTCTGCTTGTCTTCAGCAAACTATTTGCGGGCTTCCTTCTGGGATGACGGCCATGCAGACCAATTTGATGCAGTGTGTAGCATATGGTCCAAGCACTGACGGGCTGACCCCCCACCCCTTCAACCCCTGCAGCAATACTGGCATCACTCATATGCTTATTTCCCAAAGACCTGTCCTGTTAAACCGCTATATGGCCACATGCTGCAGCTCAGTTTCAGGGTCTTGTTACTCTTCTTATAGCCTAGGCCATCTTTATGTAGAGCAACAATTCTGTTTTTCTTTGCCATGAGGTAGCATGTTGAACTTCCAGTGACCAGTATGAGAGAGTGAGAGTGATAACACCAAATTTAACACACCTGCTCCCCATTCACACCTGAAACCTTGTAACACTAACAAGTCACATGACACCGGGGAGGGAAAATGGCTAATTGGGCCCAATTTGGTCATTTTCACTTAGGGGTGTACTCACTTTTTTGAGAGTGGTTTTAGACTAAGTATCATTTCTTCAGTGTTGTCACATGAAAAGATATAATAAAATATTTACAAAAAATGTGAGAAGTGTACTCACTTTTGTCAGATACTGTATTTGGTGGAAAGTGGGTATGTGGCTGCTATGGTGATGGTTTTAAATTGTAATTAAGAAAGGGTGGTTATATATGTGGTTATATGTGTGTAGCCACCTTAGAGTTATTTGCTATGGTATCTGTTGTGTGGGTTTACAACAGAACTGTTTTATTTTGCAAAATGGACACTTCCATCTGTTATGTGGCCCCAATTGTTAACTATTTTAAACAGACCGTTTCCTGCTACTAGAGGTCACTCTGTTTTTATAACCTTGCCAGCAATGTAGCACAATGGAATTCAGGCTACACTAAAATGGTTGCCACAATTTACCGCAATGTAGCTCCCTCTGGTGCATGGGTAAGTTGTAAGTAGCCTAGGTAAATTTAGTTTTGCTCACAAGCAGCTACAGTGAGCATGTCTGTTCAGTCCGAGCTCAGGTCAGGCTGAAGGATTGTACAGGTCAGGCCTCTGTCACCTCCCCCTGGTCTTGGAAGTTTACAGAAACTTCTAGATGCTAGTGGGTTGAGGTACAGGGGCGGGGATCTGAATATTCATGGGAGTTTCCATCAACAAGCAGGAGGCCAGGCAGGGTGGTAAGATGTGCCCAGTGGAAGGTTGCTGGATGGAGTATGAAGTGCTGAGTCAAGGATCGTGAGGCCTGGAGGGGACCTCCGGTTTAGGAAGCTTTGCCTCCAGCCAGGAGCTGAGGAAGGAAGGAAAGGAGTAGTTTGACTAGAGGGATTTTCATCGCCCTTCAGTCTCATCCAGGAGACACCCTGTGTTGCAAGGGAGAACCTGTACAGCAGTCTTTGCCTAGCAGCAGGATTTCAAGGGACAGTGTTAGTACCTCTACCTACCACCCTCAAAGCCAACAAAGGGGGAAGGCAGCTGGATGCAATATTTTTCTAGCCTTTAAGAAGGTCAGTGTCACGGTTTACCTTAACCACTTGCTCTGGGACCTATTCAAGGAAGCATGTGCACTGGCATATTGCTATTTCTACTAAAGGAACATAGTGCTCCTGCATACAATTAGGGCTTTGCTAATTCTACTAAGGGGAAATAGAGCTCCTGTATACAGTTGGGACTTTGCTATTTCCTCTTAGGGGACATAGAGCTCATATAAGCAGGTGGGATATTTGCTACTGATCCATCGAAGACTGACATTATTCCAAAGGGAGTACAGTCTAGGTTCCATTTTGCTGCAAGTTGTACATAGAAAAGTTGTCCTCCAATTTGTTGCTGAACTCAGTTTGGGCATCCCATAGCCCCTTATCCCCATCCAAGTTTATATTCCCTCAATAAAACATGCAAACAAGCCCAAGGACCGGTTATTGACTGAGAATGCAAGTTGGAAAAATGCATGTTGCCTGGCTGTGCAGGATTAGGGGGATCCAAAACATAGCGGTGGGGGGTAGCACTACATTTACATGATGGCTGCAGAAAGTGGGGCACATATGCCAGCTTGGGGAGTGTGCTCATTAGAGGGTAGAATGCTCTCAACTCAGGCCTTGAAAGAAGATATTGATGAAAGAAGCTCCTGGAGGACATTCTGTGAATTATTCAATCAGATTCCTCATATGTGATCAGAGGACAGTGTAGAGAGGCTGGAGCAGATTCTACCTGTCTCTTCTGTCTGATTAAGAGGACTGAGAAGAACTTACTACTGTAATGTAGGAGCTATCTGGTCTCTCCAAAGAAGTTCCTTCTGCTTTAGTGACTGCCTCTCAGATTTCTGGAATCACATTTTATTGTATCGTTTTATGTGACAACACTGAAGAAATTACACTTTGCTACAATGTGAAGTAGTGAGTGCACAGCTTAAATAATGGTGTAAATTTGCTATCCCCTTATAACTCAATACACAGCCATTATTGTCCAAACCGCTGGCAACAAAAGTGAGTACACCCCTAAGTGAAAATGTCCAAATTGGGCCCAATTACCCCTTTTCCCTCCCCAGTGTCATGTGACTCACTAGTGTTATAAGGTCTCAGGGGTGAATAGGGAGCAGGTGTGTTCAATTTGGTGTTATCGCTCTCACTTTCTCATACTGGTCACTGGAAGTTCAATATGGCACCTCATGGCAAAGAACTCTGAGGATCTGAAAAAAAGAATTGTTGCTCTACATAAAGATTGACAAGGCTATAAGAAGATTGTCAAGACCCTGAAACAGCTGCAGCATGGTGGCTAAGACCATACAGCCATTTAACAGGACTCAGAACAGGCCTCGCCATGGTCGACCAAAGAAGTTGAGTGCACATGCTCAGCATCATATTCAGAGGTTGTCTTTGGGAAATAGACATATGAGTGCTGCCAGCATTGCTGCAGAGCTTGAAGGAGTCGGGGGTCAGCCTGTCAATGCTCAGACCATACACTGCACACTGCATCAAATTGGTCTGCATGGCTGCCATCCCAGAAGGAAGCCTCTTCTAAAAATGATGCACAAGAAAGCCCGCAAACAGTTTGCTGAAGACAAGCAGACTAAGGACATGGATTACTGGAACCATGTTCTGGGGTCTGATGAGATCAAGATAAACGTATTTGGTTCAGATGGTGTCAAGCGTGTATGACGGCAACCAGGTGAGGAGTACAAAGACAAGTGTGTCTTGCCTACAGTCAAGTATGGTGGTGGGAATGTCATGGTCTGGGGCTGCATGATTGCTGCCAGCACTGGGGAGCAACAGTTCATTGAGGGAACCATGAATGCCATCACGTACTGTGACATACTGAAGCAGAGCATGATCCCCTCCTTTCATAGTCTGGGCCACAGGGCAGTATTCCAACATGATAATGACCCCAAACAGACCTCCAAGACGACCACTGCCTTGCTAAAAAAGCTGATGGTAAAGTTGAAGGACTGGCCAAGCATGTCTCCGGACCTAAACCCTATGGAGCATCTGTGGGATATCCTCAAATGGAAGGTGGAGGAGTGCAAGGTCTCTAACATCCACCAGCTCTGTGATGTCGTCATGGAGGAGTGGAAGAGGACTCCAGTGGCAACCTGTGAAGCTCTAGTGAACTCCATGCCCAAAAGGGTTAAGGCAGTGCTGGAAAATAATGGTAACCACACAACATATCGACACTTTGGGCCCAAATTGGACATTTTCACTTAGGGGTGTACTCACTTTTGTTGCCAGAGGTTTAGACATTAATGGCTGTGTGTTGAGTTATTTTGAGGGGACAGCAAATTTACACTGTTATACAAGCTGTACACTCACTACTTTACATTGTAGCAAAGAGTAATTTCTTCAGTGTTGTCATATGAAAAGATATAATAAAATACTTACAGAAATGCGAGGTGTGTACCCACTTTTGTGAGATACTATATATATATATATATATATATATATATATATATATATATATATATAACATTTTCTTTCTCCACTTTCAATAAACTTGTGGCAAAAATGTTGATCTTCAAGATACTCACCATGCCTCTAATTAAATAAGCTGGAGAGCATACTTCGTAAAATGTGATCATTTGTGGGTGTTTCTTGACGATGGTGTTCCTTGGATATTGGGCCCCCTCTATGTGTCCAGGCAGAAAGCAGAAAGAATGTCTCCCACATGGGGTATCCCCATACTCAGGATGAGTAGAAGAATGTGTTTAGGGGCATAATTGTAAGTATGATTTACATAGTTAATGATAATTACAACTTTACAACAAACAACTCACCATGCTTCTTACTACCTTGAAATGTCTGCTTTCCAAAAATTATCATTTTGGAGGTGTTTATGCTGTCCTGGCATTTTAGGGCCTCAAGAAAAGAGATAAACAGTCAGAACATCAGGTTGATCAATTATATATATATATATATATATATATATACAGTAGATATAAAAAGTCCACACACCCCTGTTAAAATGTCAGGTTTCTGTGATGTAAAAAAATGAGACAAATATAAATATTTCAGCACTTTTCCCACCTTTAATGTGACCAATAAAATGTACAACTCAATTGAAAAACTAACTAAAACCTCTTAGGTGGAGGGAAGTAAAAATAAAAACAAAAATAAGCGGTTGCATAAGTCTGCACAGCCTCTAATAACTGGGGATGTAGCTGTGTTTAGGATTAAGCAATCACATTCAAACAACTCATGTTAAATATGAGTCAGTACACACATGTCATCATTTAAAGTGCCTTTGATTAACCCAAAGTAAAGTTCAGCTGTTCTAGTAGATCTTTGCTGACATTTTCTTAGTCGCATCCTATGGCAAAAGCAATGGTCTGCAGATTGCTTCCAAAGCATCAGAGGGATCTCATTGTTAAAAGGTATCAGTCAGGAGAAGGGTACAAAAGAATTTCCAAGGCATTAGATATATCATGGAACACAGTAAAGACAGTCATCATCAAGTGGAGAAAATATGGCACAATAGTGACATTACGAAGAACTGGACGTCCCTCCAAAATTGATGAAAAGACGAGAATGAATCTAGTCAGGGAGGCTGCCAAGAGGCCTACAGCAATGTTAAAGAAGCTGCAGGAATATCTGGCAAGTATTGGCTGTGTGGTACATGTAACAACAATCTCCCTTATTCTTCATATGCCTGGGCTATGGGGCGGAGTGGCAAGATGGAAGACTTTTCTTAGAAGCAAAACATCCAAGCATGGCTAGATTTTGCAAAAACACATCTGAAGTCTCCCAAAAGCATGTGGGAAAATGTGTTATGGTCTGATGAAACCAAGGTTGACCTTTTTGACCATAATTCCAAAAGATATGTTTGGCACAAAAAACAACACTGCACATCACCATAAGAACACCATACCCACGTGAAGCATGGTGGTGGCAGCATCATGCTTTGGGGCTGTTTTTCTTCAGCTGGAACAGGGGTCTTAGTCAAAGTAGAGGGAATTATGAACAGTTCATCTTTCAGCATGCCAACGGCCCGAATCAACAAAGGAATGGCTTCACCAGAAGAAGATTAAAGTTTTGGAATGGCCCAACCAGAGCCCAGACCTGAATCCAATTGAAAATATGTGGAGTGAGCTGAAGAGGGCTGTGCACAGGAGATGCCCTAGCAATCTGACAGATTTGGAGTATTTTTGCAAAGAAGAGTGGGCAAATATTGTCAAGGCAAGATGCGCCAAGCCGATAGACTTCTACCCAAAAAGACGGAGTGCTGTAATAAAATCAAAAGGTGCTTCAACAAAGTATTAGTTTAAGAGTGTGCACACTTATGCAAACATATTATTTTAGCTTTTTATTTTAACTTCCCTCCACCTAAAATATTTCAGTTTGTTGTTCAACTGTTATCCCAGTCTTAGTCCGCAGGGTTCCATATTGAGTTGATCCACCCTTTGCAGCTATAACAGCTTCAACCCTTTTGGCTGGCCACAAGGTTTAGAAGTGTGTCTATGGGAATGTTTGGCCATTCTTCCAGAAACGCATTTGTGAGGTCAGGCACTGATGTTGGACAAGAAGGCCTGGCTCACAGTCTCCACTCTAGGTTTCATTCTAGGTTTCTATTCATCCCAAAGGTGTTTGGGTTGAGGTCAGGACTCTGTGCAGTCTAGTCGAGTTTCTCCACCCCAAACTCGCTCATCTATGTCTCTATGGACCTTGCTTTGTGCACTGGTGCACAGTTATGTTATAACAGAAAGGGCCGTCTCCAAACTGTTCCCACAAAGTTGGAAGCTTGAAATTGTCCAAAATATCTTGGTATGCTGGTGCCTTAAGAGTTTTCTCCATTGGAACTAAGGGGCCATGCCCAAAGCCTGGAAAACAACCTTACACCATATTCCCCCCTCCACCAAATGATTTTGACCAGTGCACAAAGCAAGGTCCATAAATACATATATATACTGTATATACTATGTATATATATATATCATAATTAGTGTACATTTATTTGTTTTTATTTTATCAAAGAAATGTAGCAGAACAAGTTTTGGTCTAAATGTATGAAGAAAGATTATTTATTTGCAACACTGCATAGTGGAAATTAAAGGAAAGTTTTTCGTTTTTTTCAAAATTATAAGTCCTTTTTCATTTATATAGTAAAAATAAGAAAAAACCCAGTGGCAGTTGAATACTAGAAAAAAAAAAGCTCTCTCTGTCTCACACAAATTATAAAAGTGCTCAAAATTTAAAAATGGCCTGAACAGGAAAGGGATTTAACATACCGGTCTTTAAGCAGTTAATAAGGCCTTTAATAGGGCAACCAAAGACATTTGCAGCTGCATTCGGAGGTTTTAAGGCAGGGGTGACCAAACTACGGCCCTCCAGCTGTTGCAGAACTACAAGTCCCATGAGGCATTGTAAAACTATAACATTCACAGACATAACCAGGCATGATGGGAATTGTAGTTCCAGAACAACTGGAGGGCCATAGTTTGGACACCCCTGTTTTAAGGTCAGACGAATATCCTATTGATCGCCAATTCACCAAACTGTGAACACCTGAGTTGAATTTGTGTTTATTTAAAAATCTGAATTCCAGTCTGCTAAAAAAAAGATTACCTTGCACTAGGGTTGCCACCTCATCCCTTTTAACCCAAACACATATGGATTACACAAGTTCTGAGACTAACCGAATGCAGATAAGGCACCAAGTGAGTTTAATTACCACCTTAATCAGCCACAGAACCTGTGTAATTCATATGTGTTCGGGTTTAAAGGGATGAGGTGGCAACCCTACCTTGCACTAACCCCCCTCCACACACACCGCAAAGGCTCATTGCTTGTGTGTGGGTGGACCATTGGTTTCTTCACATACAATGTAGTTTTGCTTGTCCTGAATTAATGAATTATGAATTAATTAATTACCTTTATCCAGCACTCTCTAACTCACATCTTCAATCTCTCCCTCTCTTCTGGCATCTTCCCCAATGCTCTAAAACATGCATTGGTCACCCCCATACTCAAAAAACCATCCCTAGACCCTACCGATCTTAACAATCTACGCCCTATCTCCTTGCTCCCATTTTCCTCCAAAATCCTCGAACGTCTGGTCTACAACCAACTAAGTGACCACCTTGTTAAGAATAACCTTCTTGACCTCCTCCAATCTGGATTCCGTCCTCAACACTCCACAGAAACTGCCCTTCTTAAACTCACAAATGACCTACTAACCGCTAAAACCAATGGACACTATTCTGTACTCCTACTCCCGGACCTTTCGGCTGCCTTTGATACTGTCAACCACCCCCTCCTCCTCAAAAAACTTTACTCCCTCGGTCTCCGTGACTGTGCTCTTCAGTGGCTCTCTTCCTACCTATCCCATCATCCCAGATCCCTACCAAAAAACTCATACCCCCACTGGTTACGTACA
>BLSH010160959.1:508877-556590 GCA_018402905.1 Glandirana rugosa | reverse complement strand
AATCGACACAACATGTGGACTACCGGGGACGGAACAAAACCAGGCCGTGCCCACATGATATCCCTGGATAACGCCGGTACCGACGGGGCCAGGTCCTCTCCTGAGTGTACTAAGTGGACATTACGTGATGAAAATATTTTGCTACAGTATTTGGTTCAGAATTTTTTTTCTAGATTTTCCTCCTTTAAAATTGGGTGCGTCTTATATTCCGGAGCGTCTTATACGGCGAAAAATACGGTATATATCATAGTTGGAGGCATCACAACTGAGGGGAGACCAGAGATGGAGCAGGGACAAAAGCTGTCAGCCATATAAGTCCCCACACAACAACTTTCAACCTGCTGAACGCTTGGTCACAGTCAAGGAGTATTTCTCCAGCAGTATGGAACCATCAGAAGCCCAAAAAGAAAAGGGGGAAGCGAAGGAGGAAAAAAGGAGGAAAAAACAGGGGAATATATATATATCCCCCCTGAACTCCTGTCGCAAAAGGCAACCAACTAGAATCATGTGAGTCCTCTCCTGGACCGGGGCAGCCATGGCCGCAATAGGTCCCTATAGTACACCCGTGCCGGACCAAAACAAGGCAGGGGCCATCAGGTGTACAACACAGCTAACCCAAAGAAGCACCTGTCTGGGTCTCCCGAGGAAACCGCACCAGCATATAGATATCCCCGTTTTAAACTATAGGTGATAGTAAAATATTTAAAACCATTCACCTCTTGATTCTTCTATAAACAAAATAAAATCTGATGTGACCCTCATCATTATATATACAGTGTCTCACAAACGTGAATACACCCCTCACATTTTTGTAAATATTTTATTATATCTTTTTATAACAGTGTACATTTTCTGTCCCCTCAAAATAACTCAACACACAGCCATTAATGTCTAAACTGCTGGCAACAAAAGTGAGTGCACCCCTAAGTTAAAATGTCCAAATTGGGCCCAATTAGCCATTTTCTCTCCCCGGTGTAATGTTACAAGGTCTCAGGTGTGAATGGGGAGCAGGTGTGTTAAATATAGTGTTATCACTCTCACTCTCCCATAGGGGTCACTGGAAGTTCCACTTGGTACCTCATGGCAAAGAACTCTCTGAGGATCTGAAAAAAAGAAGTGTTGCTCTACATAAAGATGGCCTAAGCTATAAGAAGATTGTCAAGACCCTGAAACTGAGCTGCAGCATAGTGGCCAAGACCATACAGTGGTTTAACAGGACAAGTTCCACTCAGAACAGGCCTTGCCATGGTCGACCAAAGAAGTTGAGTGCACGTGCTCAGCGTCATATTCAGAGGTTGTCTTTGGGAAATAGATGCATGAGTGCTGCCAGCATTGCTGGAGAGGTTGAAGGGGTGGGGGGTCAGCCTGTCAGTGCTCAGACTATATGCCGCACACTGCATCAAATTGGTCTGCATGGCTGTCATCCCAGAAGGAAGCCTCTTCTAAAGATGATGCACAAGAAAGCCCACAAAAAGTTTGCTGAAGACAAGGAGACTAAGGATATAGATTACTGAAACCATGTCCTTTGGTCTGATGAGACCAAGATAAACGTATTTGGTTTAGATGGTGTCAAGAGTGTGTGGCGGCAACCAGATGAAGAGTACAAAGACAAGTGTGTCTTGACTACAGTCAAGCATGGTGGTGGGAGTGGCATGGTCTGGGGCTGCATGCGTGCTGTCGGTACTGGGGAGCTACAGTTCATCAAGGGAACCATGAATGCCAACATGTACTGTGACATACTGAAGCAGAGCATGATCCCCTCCCTTCAGAGACTGGGGTGCAGGGCAGTATTCCAACATGATGACGAATCCAAACAAACCTCCAAGATGACCACTGCCTTCCTAAAGAAGCTGAGGGTAAAGGTGATTGACTGGCCAAGCATGTCTCCCGACCTAAACCCTATTGAGCATCTGTGGGGCATCCTCAAATGGAAGGTGGGAGAGCGCAAGGTCTCTAACATCCACCAGCTCCGTGATGTCGAGTGGAAGAGGACTCCAGTGGTAACCTGTGAAGCTCTGGTGAACTCCATGCCCAAGAGGGTTTAGGTTGTGCTGGAAAATAATGATGGCCACACAAAATATTGACACTTTGGGCCCCATATAGACATCTTTCCTTAGGTGTGTACTCACTTTATTGACAGCAGTTTACACATTAATGGCTGTGCATTGAGTTATTATGAGGGGACAGCAAATTTACACTGTTATACAAGCTGTACACTCACTACTTTACATTGTAGCAAAGTGTCATTCCTTCAGTGTTGTCACATGAAAAGATATAATAAAATATTTACAAAAATGTGAGGGGTGTACTCACTTTTGTGAGATACTCTCTCTCTCTCTCTCTCTCTCTCTCTCTCTCTCTCTCTATATATATATATATATAGTATCTTTGGTACTGATCATGCCATCATTTCATTATATACTTCTATTTGATATTGTATGTAAATCCTGAGATGAAGCTCCCTACATCTGTTCCATCCCATATGGTTTTCTGGCTGTTTTGTATGTTTCTGTGATAATATATTTTCCTTATGACACTGAATGAATCTCTGTGGTAACATGTGTCCCCATGTCATGCCATCTGCTGTATCATACTGTTTTTTGCCACACCCCACACTCTAATGACATGTCATTATACATCCTGTAAACCCTAGACAGTTGTTTTAATAACTATAGTCATAATCCAAATATATTTATACCACTTTAAGGACACAAAGGGAAGTTCCTATAAAACTCACCTGCCCATCTTTGTACAATGAGGATTTGTAAACATGTAATTCCATGTGAAACCTGAAACATACTGTATTTGATGTTTTGGAAATATAATACAATCCTATTTGTCATCTACTATTGCCATTTATTCTTCTGAATTTCTAAATAAGTGTATTTATAGATACCTACTGATGCTTGCAGTTAGGGAACAGTGTCGATTTAAAAATATATTTAAACTAAAAAGGCTCACTTTATTTAATTTACAGTTCTGTGGCCCTGGTTATTGTTACAAGATGTTATGCCAAGCTAAACAGAAGTTTCTGCTGCAAGGTAAAAGGCCAATATTTCAATGGATAACACAAGGGGTCTGTCAGCAAACTGGTTTTTGCAGTCATGCAACCTGTCCAATCAGAAGTAAATAAAGTGATGGAGACAAAGCTTCTCTATTCTGACAACTACCATGTAGTCTTTAAACGGTCAGTGAAATACCTAAACACGCAATACTTTTTCAGCCATGGAAACTTGAGTAACAACGTCCTTTCTAGCACAAAATTCGAAAACTTGAGTCCCTGAGCGTATTTCGATTCTAACTAAATGGATTAGTAAGAATTTGTAAGAGTTTTGGAATTGTTCTTGGCTATTAGAACATAAAATTATTAGCTACTGTATGCATAATTTCCAAATGGTACAACTTAAATGAAATAACCTGGTTTATTTCAAATATAATTTGCAGGTAGCATAGAAGATACACATGCAAGTCTCCACTGCAAATAAATATGCTGTATATATTGGAGGGGGGCACTGGCAGGCAGGATTGTGAATGGTGTTTATGCATCACCTAGGTTTTTTACCAACACTTGGTGAGAGGCTCCAAGGAAAGCAAAGTTTTTGTTTTCTTGGATCTTAATAGGTCTGGGTCATGAATTTTGGAGGCTTTGTATAATTCTAAGTGGGATAAAGCCTCTAGTCCTAGGTACACATTTTGTCTGTTAGCCAGACCTCACTAGTTAGATAGCTGTGCACAGGCTTTTATATATGTGAGCTGACTGAGATTCATTAGTTCTCTCACTCTCTGCTGACAGAACACTAAAAAGGCACAGTAAATGTGCTGTTTGTTTTGGGGAACCCACTAGAGGCACTCGGTTAGTCAGTAACTGACCTTAGTTTCGTTAGTGGCTTGGACAAGCAGATGTTTTGTTAGTTTTATGCTATGGAAATGCTGTACAAAGCCCTCCTGTATTGAATTATGTGTGTTTACTGCCTTGCGAATAAACGTGCAAGACAAATCTGCTTTGACTGTTCCTGCATGTTCCTGTTTATGTGTGTGCTTACACACACGCGTGCACGCACGCACGCTTTTATACAAGAGTTACATAATAGTCACATGTTTTTCTAATTGGATTCTTTTGGAAAAGGGTATGAATCCTGGATAAAAGTTGTGTGAAAATATTTATAAAAAGATCCCTTAGGAGTGCATATTTTAGCTTAAAGCGGTTGTATACCCTAAAATGAAATTTTTACCTACAGGTAAGCCTATAATAAGGCTTACCTGTAGGTAAAAATAATATCTCTTAAACCTGTACGGTTTAGGAGATATTCTCACTGCAAGCGCCGCTGACATCAGCAGGCGCATACGCAGTGATGTCCCGGGGAAAAGGCCCGGCGCACAGCGCCTGACCCTGCCGGAGAGTCCACCATAAAGACGGGCTCCCGCAAGAGTGACGTCTTGTGGCTCCAGACACAGCGCCAGAGCCGCGTACCTGGAAGGATCCACGGAGGGAACATGGCAGCTCCTTCATCGGGGACCAGGCGGACCTGCGGGAGCTTCGTTCTAAGGTAAGTATTTCATAATGAGCTAGCATGCGGTGCATACTAGCTAATTATTCCTTTGCCTTGCAGGTGTTTTTTTTTTTTTTTTCTTAGGGGAGACAACCCCTTCAAATCAAAGTATTGTGAAGCAAAAAAAAAAATCAAAGTATCAAATTAAATAAGTACAGTGAGGGAAAAAAGTATTTGATCCCCTGCTGATTTTGTACGTTTGCTCACTGACAAAGGAAACGCATTTCAAAAAAAGTTATAAGTTGATTTGCATTTTAATGAGTGAAATAAGTATTTGACCCTTTTGCAAAACATGACTTAGTATTTGGTGGCAAAACCCTTGTTGGCAATCACAGAAGTCAGACATTTCTTGTAGTTGGCCACCAGGTTTGCACACATCTCAGGAGGGATTTTGTCCCACTTCTCTTTGCAGATCCTCTCTAAGTTATTAAGGTTTTGGTAACTCAGACCTTCAGCTCCCTCCACATATTTTCTATGGGATTAAGCTCTGGAGACTGGCTAGGCCACTCCATGCCCTCATGTGCTTCTTCTTGAGCCACTCCTTTATTGCCTTGTCCGTGTTTTTTGGGTCATTGCCATGCTGGAATACTGATTCATGACCCATTTTCAATGCCCTGGAGGGAGGTTCTCACCCACGATTTGACGGTACATGGCCCCGTCCATTGTCCCTTTGATACGGTGAAGTTGTCCTGTCCCTTTAGCAGAAAAACACCTCAAAGCATGAGGTTTCCACCTCCATGTTTGAAGGTGGGGGTGGTGTTCTTGGGGTCATATGTATCATTCCTCCTCCTCCAAACACTGTGAGTTGAGTTGATGCCAAAGAGCTTGATTTTGGTCTCATCTGACCACAACACTTTCACCCAGGGCTCCTCTGAATCATTCAAATGTTTACTAGCAAACTTCAGATGGGCCTGTACATGTGCTTTATTGAGAAGGGTGACCTTGCGGGTGCTGCAGGATTTCAGTCCTTTACGGTGTAGTGTGTTACCAATTGTTTTCTTGGTGACTATGGTCCCAGCTGCCTTGAGATTGTTGACAAGATTCTATCATGTAGTTCTGGGCTGGCAGCCCATTCCAGCCTTGTGTAGGTCTACAATCTTGTCCTTGAAATCCTTGGACAGCTCTTTGGTCCTGGCCATGGGGGAGAGATTGAAATCTTAATGATTGCTTGCTTCTGTGGACAGGTGTCTTTTATACAGATAACAAGCTGAGATTAGGAGCACTCCCTTTAGGAGAGTGCTCCTAATCTCAGCTTGTTACCGGTATAGAAGACACCTGGGAACCATCTTGCTGATTGATAGGGGATCAAATACTTATTTCACTCAACAAATGCAAATCAATTTATAACTTTTTTGAAATGCATTTTTCTGGATATTTTTGTTGTCATTCTGTCTGTAACTGTTAAAATAAACCTACCATTAAAATAGACTGATCATTTCTTTGTTAATGGACAAACGTACATAATCAGCAGGGGATCAAATACTTTTTTCCCCTCACTGTAGCTTTTACAAAGAATCATACTACAACCTTGTATGTATGTTTCTTAAATATGCAGAAATAAATTATAAACATTTCCTTTAGTCATTGAGGCCTTTAGTTATGAGAGAGACCAATGCATACTATATGTCTAAGCAGGAATAAAGCAAAACTCTGCTCTTTCCTCCTGGCAGCATGTTCCTTATAATGAAAATTCGATTTTGCCTTTGAGACCTCTGGTTATGATAGAGACCAATTTATACTAGATGTCAAGGCAGGAATAGAGAAAAACTCTGTTCTCCCCTGCTGCCAGGATGTATCTTACCAGCACATGAGTATTGCAGCACAATTAACTCATTGGGGTTGATTTACTAAAACCATAGAGCGCAAAATCTGGTGAAACTCTGAAATCAGCTTCCAGTTTTTTTTTGTCAAAGTTTAATTGAACAAGCTGAAGTTAGGGCCGGTTCACACTTGAGCAGCGCGACTTCGCGGCCCGTTCACATCTAGGCGAATTGCCAGGCGACTTGAGTCACCTGACAATTCGCCTCAATGCTGTGCCATGGAACCGCTCTAATAGGAGTGAATCGCTTCGCTCCGCCTTAGAAAAATGGTTCCTGCACTATTTTCAGGGCGATCTCAGCGCGGCTTGCATTAACTTCTATGATAGAAGTCTCCTCACAAGCCACGTTGAGATCGCCTCGAGCGGGGCGACTTGCTTCGCCCTGGCAAGTCGCGCCGCTAAAGTGTGAACCGGCCCTAAGAATCTGATTGACTATTATACACAGCTGCACCAGATTTTGCACTCTCCAGTGTTAGTAAAGCAACCCCATTGTGCTATTTCTTCTTCTTCCAGAGATCTGCTGTATGGGGGTAGTCATTGGGCAAAACAATTTGTTTATGTAAATGACGTGTCTTTAATACATCTGGCTATTATACCGTATATACCGTATATATGTGCTTAGCCTGTACAATATTGCACAAAATACTTCCCTAAAATCTGTTTTGTCAATGATTAACATAGATAAATACACATTTTATAGATAATATATGAATTATACAGATATTTTGTAATGAATAAATATGACATGAAACAAATAGCAATAGAGAAGCTAGCTTGGTAAAAGTACAAAAAGGTTACAAAATCAGGACAAATGTAATCTTTTCCCTTTTGTGTAGGTGCTATGAAAGGGATATGATTAATATCATTTAACTAGTTTCTTCCATCATATCAGTACATGAATATGAAGTCATGATATAGCTTTGAAACTTTTTTAAAAGAGAAGAACGTGTATTAACCACTTGCCAACTAGCTGCCGTCGTTATATGGCGGCAGGTCGGCTCTCCTGTGCGAATGAGTGTGAGTGAATGAGTGTGAGTGAATGAGTGTGAGTGTGCCCGCGGGTCGGGCAGACTCATTCTCCACCGTTGACCCGTGATCGCCTTCTACAGAGGCAGAATGGGGACACGGGGTAAACAAGGCAGATCCCCATTCTGTCAGGGGACATGACTGTGATCTACTGTCCCCAGTGATCGGGAACAGTTAGAACTGTCATGTTCCTGCCAGCCCAGCCCCCACACAGTTAGAACATGACATAGGGAACCTAACTAACCCCTTGATCGCCCGCTACTGCCTGTGACATTTATACAGTAATCAGTGGCTATTTAAAGCTCTGATTGCTGTATAAATATCATTGGCCCCAAAAAGTGTCCGATCTGTCCACCGCAATGTCACAGTCCTGATAAAAATCTCAGATCACCGCCATTACTAGCAAAAAAAAAAAAATGCCATAAATCTATTCCCATAGTTTGTAGACATGATAACTTTTGCGCAACCCAATCAATATATGCCTATTGCGATTTTTTTTTTACCAAAAATATGTAGAATATATATCGGCCTAAACTGAGGAAGAAATTAGTTTTTTATATATATATATATATATATATATATTTATTTTGGATATGTATTATAGCAAAAAGTAAAAAAAAATATTTTCTTTGATCATAGCGCAAAAAATAAAAACTGCAGAGGTGATCAAATAGCACCAAAAGAAAGCACTATATGTGGGGGAAAAAAGGACGTCAATTTTGTTTGGGTACAATGTCGCACGGTTGTGCAATTGTCAGTTAAAGTGATGCAGTGCTGTATCACAAGAAATGCTCTGGTCAGGAAGTGGGTAAATCCTTCAGGCTGAATTGGTTAAAAAAACAAACATTCATACTGTGGATGCAGTATCAATTAAATGCTGCATCTGTCCCCCGCTGCCTCTACATGGAGAACAGAATGATTTAAGACTGCTGATTGCTTAGTTTTCAGTCTTCAGTGAGCAGAGAGCTGGTGACTGTCAGTCATTGGCTCTCTGCTCTGCCGCTCCAGCGCTCACTGGAGTGCCAGGCTATAGAGGGTCTGGGAGTGGCTTGCTCAGGCTCTCAGTGGCTTGCTGGTGGTTGAGGCATCTGGATAGATCCCAACATTAAATTCATATTTCTCCTGGACTGACTCAGTGACATCAGCCAACAGCGTGCTTTAGCAGAGTTCAGAAGGAAGTGCACTCCTATTACCTACAGGAGAAGTAGTTGTAGTAGAACTTCTCCTTTATTGTTTTTGCATATTAAAAAGAATAAATCAAATGTGGTTTGGTAATGCTGGCATGGACCTTATGTATTAAAGTGGTCCTGTTGCTATAGAAAAGTTGTTCATACAGAGCATACCTTTTTCTACCTGAACCATTGAACATTATTCTTATCCTGAGAAATAGTACCCTGAAGTCAAAGTATGCTGGGGTAAACAGTGTTAATCGCCTAGGTCCCCTGCAGCTCTTCATGATTTCTCCTGCTGACCTCTACATCATTACATGATCCAGGAGATTGACACTCATAGAAGTGTTAGTTTATTCAACATGGGAGCAGGATTTGGTGGTGCAAGCAGAGGGAAAGGTAAGCATGTACAGGCTTCTATTACAGGTATATATTGCTTGAATAACTTTTCTGTAGCAACAGGGTCACACTAATGTAAATTGTATATTTTATTGATAGATTAATTTATAGCCTTAAAAAAAATGTATAGCCTTTGTAGTCAAAATATAGGGTGGAGCTATATAATAAGGACACATACTGTATATGAATAGACAACTAAATAAGAAAAAAGTAGCAAGCGGACCCTTAAGGCATCCAACACAAGTGATTCAAAATCAAAAATGTTATTTTTTAAAAAACACTAGTAATTCATAAAAACAGGCAACCATGACCCAAAGTTCATAATGGTAAGGTGTAACATCAGATGTGGATTAATCATTATTTACTATGGGTAATGGCTGCCTGTTTTTATGAATTACTAGTATTTTAATGCATGCCAATAAATAATATTTTTGATTTTTAAACTGTTTTGTTGGGCACCTTAAAAGTCTGCTTGCTACTTTTTTGGTAAGTTTTTAATTTGGTTTCTTAACTTTTTTAATTGGTTGCTTAATTTATAACCTTAAATAAATACAGCTTGTTCTGCAACCTCAAAGGAGATGTGCCATAACAAAGGTGGGAATCTAGAATTATATTATAAAGCCTTTTCAAATTTTAAGCTGATAAATCAAAAGATGCAAATCCCTTTTGGCAAACTGGTTACCAAATGTGAATATTGAACAGCTGGCCAAATCTACCTGCAGTATAATGCAGCAGTTTTTCTTACCATAACATTTTGTATTCTTAAACCCCTCCTGTTAAATATGTTGAAATATAAAGAAACTTCTTAGAAAATGAAAGCCCCATTCTTTGCTCACATATCTGCCTGATGACCTAAGTAATGATGCATCAAGCACAGTCCTACCAGTAAATCTCTTGAAGCCTGAATCACATGATAGTGTAAGCTACATACTTAATTATGGGAAGCTGAACAGAGATATGCTAAACCACAGATTGCTTGGCTAATGGGAAAAGTCCTGCATATTTAGTGCGCTTGTAATAAACGTGGTAAAGAAACATATTTGCAGCATGTGAAAGTCATTTAAGTCAGCAGTTTATTCTTTTGCCACCTTTTGCCTTCTCCGTTATGCCCAAGTTTACAAGGCATTTAATTAGCTTGTTTCTTTTTGCTTTGTTTTCTGCTCGAACAGAGTGACTGCTTTATTACCGACAAAGGAATTTCAAGCACAATAATGCCCATAAAGAAGAGTAATAAAGGGACACAAGGATAGATTGTTACAAGTACTTTGATCTGTTTCAAAAGATCAGTAGTCTTCATTTAATAGCCCTTGTTATAGGACCGTGGCTGTCCTAATTAACTACATCTGGTGATTGTTTTTTCATGGGTTAATGTACAGCACCACATTTTAAAGTTCAGTATTAAGATCAGCTAAATCAAACCTTTATCCATAAATCTTAAACCAGCACTTAACAATCATGTCATAATCTGCCTCAAAGTGTAGCCATTTTATAGCTAATAGGTATAAATAGACATGCTTGTGCAATGTTAAATCATGTAATTACTTCACCATTGAATTATAAATAATTGTAGAAAATCTGCCAATCCGCTTTTTTGTTTTGTTATTGTTCAGATAAATACTTTAACATTTTGTCTATTGGAAACTGAAGCCATCAAAGAACTACCAATTCAGGAGTGAAAAATCCTAATTAATTTCCAAGTGTGCAACAATAGTATAAAAATCAGTGTATTCAAATGTAGTCAAGACAAAATTCTAGGAATATTGTAATGTTTGTGGGAGGTAAGTAAAGCCCCTTACACATGGACCAAATGCCTTGGGACATTGGCCGGTTCAATAAAAGCTGGCAGACATTCAGCCGTGTGTATGGCATCCAGTCCGACAGAAGCCAGTCATTTTGCCGGCTTCTGTCAGATGGGCATGCTGGAAAAGCAGCAGCCAACCGGCTCCCAATAAGCGCTCTCAGCCAATGGTTGAGAGCGTTGATCAGAGGGTTCTGGCAGGGGGGCCACCCCCCCAACAGCTCAGTGGGGGAGATTGCGGTACTAATGTCAAATCATTAGTACAGCGGGCTCCAACCATAGTTGATAGTTTTTTTTTCATTTAACCCCCGGGTTGAATGGAAAAATCCTCTTAGTGTGTAAAAGGCTTTACTGTGTACTTTAGACTTACAGTACTTCTATATTGCCCCCCTCCCCCCATTAAATATGCTGCTGAGAAAACTAGGCTGTAGAAAATTGTCTGCCCAGTTGAGACACCATAAGAAATTGTGTGATGCACAAAGATTTTTCAGAAATAAAAAAGAACACAGGTGGTATTTTCTGACCTATGATGGCAGTCAGGGTCAGGCCAAGGGGTAGGCAGAAGAGGTGGCCACCTAAGGTCTTATAGTAGGATGAGAGTGCAAAAAGGGCAGGAAGTGCAAGCAATGCTGCTGAAGCAGTTCACAGCTCATGTAGGAGAGTGCATTTTGGCCATTTCATGCTCAGTGCATGTCCCAGCACAAATGATAGTCATTTATTTAACTTTAGCTTTTAGTTTTAGCAAACATGTGTATAACCCCATTTCCAAAAACTTTGAGATGCTGTATAATATCTACATAAAAAACAAATGCAATGATTTGCCAATCTGATAAACAATATTTTCACAATAGAAAACATATCAAATGTTTAAACTGATCAAATCAGTGGCGGCCCGTCCATATGGGGTGCAGGGGTGCCACCCCCTAATCTATGCGCCCTGCCCCTAATCTACATGCAGGGTACCGGACGCATGGATTCCAATGGGGTTTGTTATTTCAAAGCACGTGATTAGGGCTGGAGGCTTCAAAAAGGGTGGGCTCTTGTGTGACAATAGCGAATTAATATTTATTATTGTCTTCCTGATTCTCCTCCCAACCAATCAGGATGCAGGACCTGCGACCCAATTGGCCGAAAGTAGAAGCAGAAGCTTTCATTCTCCTTCCTCCCATTCGGCTTGGTGCTGCATGTCATCCAAGCGCGCCTTAAACTCCGGGTCAGCTCCCCCGGTATTCGGGCCCGCTTCCTGCAGGGCTAAGTGTGGGGCTAGTGGGGCCGACGGACGAACCCACCGGGGGGTGGTTTGTTTGCCCCCCCCCAAGATGGAACAGCAACCACCACTGGATAAAATGTACCATTTAAGAAAAAAATAAGGTCATTTTGAAATTGATGGCAGCAACATGTCTCTACAAAGTTGGGACAGGGCCATGTTTACTTTGGTGTAGCATCACCTGTTCTTTTAACAACACTCAGTAAATGTCTGAGAACTGAAGAGACCAGTTGCTGTAGTATTGGGAGAGGAAAGTTGTCCAATTTTTACCTCAATTCGGAATTATGATTCTAACTGCTCAACAGTTCTGGGACTTTGTTGTATTTTTTGTTTCAAGGCACTAAATATTTTCAATTGGTGAAATGTCTGGACTGCAGGCAGGTCAGTTAATCACCTGGACTCTCCTACTACAAAGCCATGCAGCCATGCTGTTGTCATAGATATAGTGTGCGATATAGCATTGTCTTGCTAAAATATGCAAGGCCTTCCCTGAAAAAGATATCATCTACATGGGAGCATGTGCTGCTCTAATGCCTGGATATAACTTTCAGCATTGATGGTGCCTTTCTATATGTGCAAGCTGCTGGTTGCACCAATGAATTTCCATTGCCATTAGAGATGCAATCTTTTGAACTGAGCGCACATAACAGGCCAGAAGGTCCCTCTCCTCTTTAGTCTGGAAGATGCAGAACCCATGGTAGTCCAAAAAGAATGTTAAGTTTCAGTACGTCTGACCACAAAACAGTTTTCCACTTTGCAACAGACCATTTTAACCACCTCAATAATGGGCACTTTCATCCCCTTCCTGCTTAGGCCGTTTTTCAGCTTTCAGTGCTGTCACATTTTGAATGACAATTGTACAGTCATGCTAAACTGTAACCATGTGAAATTTTTTTATCATTTTCTTCACACAAATAGAGCTTTCTTTTGGTGGTATTTAATCACTACTGGGTTTTTTTATTTTGCTAAAAAAAAAAATGACTGAAAATGTTGAAAAATAAACAAGTTTTTCTTAGTTTCTGTCAATAAATGTTTCTCCTTCATTGATGTGCGCAGATGAGGCGGCACTGATGGGTGCTGATAGGCTGCACTGATGGGCACTGATGAGGAGGCACTAATATGCCGCACTTATGGTCACTGATATGTGGCACTGATGAGCACCAATAGGTGGCACTGATGGGTGGCACTGGTGGGCACTGATAGGTGGCACTGGTGGGCCCTGAGAGGTGGCACTGGTGCACACTGCTAGGTGGCACGGATAGGTGGCACTGATAGGCATTGATGGGTGGCACTTATGGGTGACACTGATGGGCATTGATGGCAGCAGTGATGGACATTGATGGGCAGCACTGATAGGCAGCACTGGTAGTCAGCACTGACTGACATGTCTAATTGGCACTGATTGCTGGAACTGGTGGGCACTGATTGCTAGCACTGGTGGACATTGATTGCTGGCACTGGTGGGCACATTGCTGGCACTGCTGGGCACATTGCTGGCACTGCTGGCATGTGAGAGTGGCCGTTCTGGGACAATGTCAATATGAAGTCGTCCCAGAACGAGAACCACACCGTCCATCCGTCATTTGGAGTCTCAGAGAAGACAGTAGCAGTTCTGGATCATGTTCAGATATGGCTAATTCTTTTCATGGCAGAGTTTTAACTTGCATTTTGGATGACAGACTCAACTGTGTTCACAGACAGTGATTTTTGGAAGTATTTCTGAGCCAATTAGTGATGTCTATCATGGAATCATGGCTGTTTTTAATGCAGTGCCATCTGAGGGCTCAAAAAGTCATGGGCATCCATCCAATATTGTGTTTCAGCCTGAGTTTTCCAGATTCTGGGAATTGGCAATTTCAAAATTACTGTAATTTTTTTCTTAAAACTGTACATTTTCTCAGTTTAAACATTTGATAACTTTTCTATTTTTTTATTGTGAATAAAATATGAGTTTATGAGATTTGCAAATCATTGCATTCTGTTTTTATGTAGATTTTAAACAAAGTCCGAACTTTTTTGGAATTGGGATTTTACCTTAAAAATTGTGCAGCGTGGTGCCATGGCAGTAACTCACACACAATCCAGATGCAATAGAAAGACTTGCATTGTAGTCAAAGTTTAACCGTTCACAACAAGCCTGGTGGTAGGCAGCCTGACCAGGAACACTCACAGATATACAGCAGATGGTAGCAGAGTGGATCTTAACCAAAATGACAGTGTCTGTCTTGAGGGGCGGAATGCAGCTTGGCCCCTTTCTGTCCAAGCAGGGAGGTTTCCAGGAGAAGTGGTGGATCCCTATGCTTTCTCTACTCATCTGAAACCTTTCTCTCTGCACAAAAGGCCTCAGAAAGTTATGGTGAATATGTCTCTATATGGGATTAGATTCTTCAGAGACAACATCAAACACTAGAGTTGGAGAAAAGGGCTGCTTCTCCACCTGATACGGGTACGCTCCCATTTAGGTTCCCATTTACGGCCTCTCTCCATTAATCGGTGAAAAGCACTGGCGGCATTGCTAAGCCAAAAGGACATGCGGTTAAACCCAAACAGTCCCAAGGACGTGAAAAAGGCAGTCTTTTCATGATTCTGATATCTTCCCGGGGCTTACCAGTAGCAGATCGTCAAATTGAGGGTTGAGAAATATTTGGCCTACCCCAATGCAGGTGCCACCCAGGTTAACATGAAGGCATTCTGGTGGGTAGAGGCATTTAGCTAGTCCACACAGAACCGCAAGCTTCCATCCTCATTCACTCCCTTGTTATCTCTCGCCTTGACTATTGCAACTCTCTTCTCATTGGCCTCCCTCTCCATAGGCTATCCCCTTTTCAGTCTATCATGAATGCTGCTGCCAGAATTATCCACCTTACCAACCACTCAGTGCCTACCACCCCTCTTCTCCAATACGTACACTCGTTCCCAATCGCTCAGTGAATTAAATTCAAAATACTAACCACAACATACAAAGCCATTCATAACGCTGCCCCGAGCTTCATCACCAATCTTGTCTCCAAATATCACCCAAACCATCCTCTCTGTTCCTCCCAAGACCTCCTACTCTCAAGCTCCCTCATCTCCTTCTCCCATGCTCATCTCCAGGATTTCTCCAGAGCCTCTCCCATCCTCTGGAACTCTCTACCTCAACCTGCCTGCCTATCTCCTTCTCTTGGTACCCTCAGGCAATCCCTGAAAACTCATCTCTTTAGGGAAGCGTATCACACCTCCAACTAATCTTTTACCTCTTCCATCAACTCATTCCCCACAGATAGAACCTTTTGTACTACCTGCCCCACCCTATTAGATTGTAAGTTCTTCTGAGCAGGGCCATCTTGATCCTCTTGTATTTTATTGTATTGTAACTGTATTGCCTCCCTTTTACATTGTAAAGTGCTGCATAAACTGTTAGCGCTATATATATCCTGTATAATAATAATAATACTTCTTCCTCACCAGAACCACAGGAGCTTCCCAGCGGCTGCGACTCTCCCGGATTACCCCACTTTGTAGCATTATGCAAAGTCCCTGACCTCCTGGCACAGTGCTGGGGAATGTTACAGTACCACTCCCAAATTGGTGGAACATCCCACTATGTATTGGGTAGTCAATGGATTCCGTGTACTGTAGTCCTCCAGGCTGGCAGCAAACCAAAAGATGCTTCTCTAGCAGTCAGTGTAGCAACCTCAGTTGTGGTAGAGGTTGTTTATGGAAGAGAGTGTCTAGATGTTCCAGCAGTAGCTTGAATTTTGACTCATCCAGCGAGGCCATAGCTGTCTGAAGTGGGACACATATGGCCTCTTCCCCAGACTGAGCCTTCGAGATGCAGTGAAGCGGTATTACATACCTGCAAGGTTAGGTCTGCTAAGGTGGCATGGTTGTGGGGTGCAATTAGGGTGGTCACCAGGTTGATGAGCTGCACCAAGACCTTCTCTTTGTGAACTTTAGAAAGGGTGCATGCAACCAACCACTCTCCAGGCAGCACCGAGTTCTTGTTAGGTTCTATCATCGCTTTCCTTGCAGCTTCTTGTGGGTCCCAATGGAGAGGGACCACACTACCTCTTGGAGAGGTGGCAGTAGAAGCTTCTGTTTGAAGGTGTCTGGACAACCCCGACCTGTTGCAACTATCTCTTAGCTGCCCTCTGGTGAGCTTCGCAAGCCCAGATGATGTTGAGCCAGAACGCTCAAACTTGGGCAGCAAGCGAGGCAAGTCCAAGTCTTTTTATATGCTCATGTCCAAAACAATGGGTACTGAAAAGCTGACTGGGCCACAAGTCACCACCACTCCTACCCGATCCACCACTTGGTTGTCAATCTGGATCTTCACCCAGGTGATATCTTCCACCAGGATGAGCAAGTTGTTGGCTGCTTTAAGGGATAGCCAGGAGGGGTCCAGATGGTCTTGAGTCCTGAATCAATGGGCATACTCCATGACTGTGACTTTTGACTCTGTGTCGACTGTGTTTGGCTGGGATTTTGTATTACCTGTCCCAGTGGGTTACCCCTCTGCCCTGCGAGCCACTGATTTAATGGCGACCTGCGTGTGCTTTTAATTTCAGATCTGTCACAGTTCTTGCTTACATGCCCAAAATGACCACACCGCCAGCACTTATGGTCTTCCTCTGGGTCTCTCTGTAGCAGGTTCTCACCCTTGTAGGGAGGGGCCGAATCCCATTTCAGTGTGGACACTTGCTGTTTCAGGGGAGCCACATCCAAGGTGACTTCCCTTAGTAGTGTTTGTATGTTTCTATGCAAGCTGTTTCTAGAGATGCTGGAATGCCACAGCAAAGTGTTTGAGAGGCTTGTCCTCCTGCTGCCTCCAGACAAAGAACCTGCTCCTCCGCTCCAGGACTGTCTGTTTTCTCTGAATAGGCCCTCTAGGTGTGTCACAGTTTGCTCCAATGTGGCCTGGTCCTCTTCTGGCAGAGCCATCACCATAAAGGATCATAGAGGGACCATGTTCCTCTTGACTTCCTCTCCCTCTGTACTGCCGCTGCGGTTGCACGCCATCTGCAGAGCAGAAAATAGACAGCGCCTGGGTGCAGTAATAAGCATAGTGGAATTGGTTTTTAGTGTATTACATGTAGAAAATACTTTTAGAAAGTAATGTTCAAAACTACAAATGCCCAAAATAACAACAATATAATTTTATATTTTTCTTAATTGTTTTATCCATGTTGGAAGTGTTGTTTCATTTTCTGCAACACTAAAGGAAAAATAATTGACTCAAGGCTGTTTAAAGTCTTGTGGTAAAAATGCTAGCCTCTAATTAATGACTAAAAGAATAGAAACTTCTTGCATGATTTTTTTTATACAAGGCTAATTCTTACTTTACAAAACAGCAAGGTATAAAAATTGTCTGACATTTCTTGCCAAGCAACTACAAGATAATAATAAAATTGCTTTATCCTTATATGAATTTTTGCTTAAAGTAGTAACAAAGACATGTACTTTATATTTGTATTTATCTTTTTGTTATTACCAATTTTTTTTATTTTATTCTGTTTAGCCTAAAATCTTGAGATGCAAAATGCTAGAAATACTTTTACCAAATACAAATTCTTGTCCAAAAACAACAGTACTGTTTTTTGTGATTTTTTTTTCTTTCCTAAACTAGCAGTGCTAAATTCTATGTTGGAAGATTGCATTTTATTTTGACTGAGAAGATTTTGGAAGTACATGCACAGCAATCTCTGATCTCCTAGCTCTGGCTGTATCCCTTCCAGTTTAACTCGTGTCTTTACTTTGAATAGACCATAAATATGAACCTGCTTTAAAAATGGCAATGTTGAAATTACTTTGAGCCAGGTTAACAATGTATTGACAACTAATGCTGACAATTATTCAGCAGTAGCAAATAATGCTATTATATTGCAAACATGGGGGTGGGGATAAAAGCATGGTAACTAAAGGTGGTAAAGGCCCGGGCTAGAACTGTAGATATGATAAAGTAAATAGCTGATGATTTAAAAGGTGCATGCAATGCGAGTAATACTATAGGTTATATCTAGAACTGCAGTAATAAAATGGTTTTAGAGGATGATGAAGATTAATGCAAAAAATTAAAAAATAATGATGTTTACATGGAACTTATGTTAAATATTCCCAATTCCTTTGTACGACTGCCTGCCAGGAGACAATAGGGTTGATTTATTACAAGTGCAAATCAAGTGCACTGCAAGTGCAGTTGCTCTAGATCTAAAGGGAAGCTCTGAAATGAAGGAAAGCTCTGCTGATTTCTATCATCCAATCATGTGCAAGCAAAAATGCATTTTTTTCCCTGCATGTTCCCCTCAGATCTAGAGCAACTGCACTTGCGATGCACTTGAAGTGCACTTGTAGGTGCACTTGCAGTGCACAGACTATTTACCTTTAATAAATCAACCCCAATGTTTTCACTCTACCTGTATGTTGTACATTTGTCTTTAACTCTGCTCTGTACATGTAGTCTCAATATGTAGAAGAGAACTAAAATAAAATAAGACTAAGAATATAAGAATACTGCACCATACAAATATTAATGAAGGCTTTCAGATATATTGATTCCTGCTCAATTGAGGTTTTAAGATAATTATAGGCATTACAACCAAATAACTTGTTGCAAAGGTTCTGCAGCTTCATGTGCAGCCAGGCATCTTCTGGTATCTAAATTCGGCAGGACTTTTCCGAAAATGCCTAAAATTGGGTACAGGTTCAATTTAAGATATTTGCTTTGAAAATGCAGGTCATTTGGAATTTCAACAGTATGAATGTTAATTTACCATTTTTCTCTAAGGAATATATACATTTGTTAATTGTTTTTTTTAATTCGCCAGGTTTTTTTTTTTATCAAGTGTGTTTGTTAAAATTTTGTAAAACAACTTTACAACAACAAGAGGGGTACAAAAGAAGCTAACCAGAAGACCAGCTTACCAAGGGAGCCAATACAGATGTAAATGTGAAAGCATCATAATTTACATAACCCAAGTAACTTTATAGGTACAAAGGTATTGTATTGTATAGCAAGTACAAATGACTGAACAGGTGGCTTACACACTCCACCACCCAACCAACCCATCAGTATCTAGAGTTGAGAAGGAACAAGGAGGGGGAGGCAGGTGGGAAAGAAAGGGGGAGAGGGAGAAGGGATGGGTGAGGATGGGCATTGAAAATGAGAGGAAAAAGAACATTGGGGTGGGGAGTGGGAGTTGGGGCATAAGAGGGCCAGGTCCCCAAGAGAAAGGAGGCATAAAAAGCTTTGAGGGGGAAAAGGACATATTACCAATCCATAGGAGTAAAGAATGGTCTGTCACACCGTAAGGCCTTGCGCTTCTACCCAACTAATCCATATTTTGTCAAATTTAGCCGGACAGTTCCTACTCATGTAGGTAAGTTTGTAGAGGGGAAGAGCCTGGTTAACAGCGTCCTTTCATTCAGACACCGTAGGCGGGGTGGGGGACTTCCACCTAAATAGTATTTCCCTTCTGGCATAATATATAGAATAAAATACAAACAACTTGGTATGTTTACCGGTTTCAATCAGAAAAGGCACTTGAATAAGAGGCACTGCAAGAAAGGTGTAGGCACTGAAGGCTCAAGGGTCATCAGATTGTAGGTACATTATAAATATTCTGGCAAAATGCATAGAACAGAGGAAAGTACACAATAAAGCAATGCCACAGATCATAATGACTGGAGTTTGTAGGAGTCTAGGTATGATTTCCAGATATTCGGCAGCTGTCAAGCAAGAATAGGTAAAATACCTGGAGGAAAAAACACAATCCTCTATTAGATGTACATGGATGTAAATCAGCACAATGGCTGGTTCCTCCAGGACAAGGTGGCTTCCTCCAGGACTGTGAAAAAGCATGTGGTCTAGCCGTCTTGAACCCAGAGTTTCCCAGGGTACAGCATACTATACATAATGCCCTTGGCACTAAACTTGGCTTTGACTCCATCGAAAATCATCCCTGATGCTGGATGTTGACCGAATAGTATAGGAACATCATCAGCTTAGCCCACCCTGGGTCCTGGCCTTCCTGAGTGCCAGATTTCAGTCCCTGTAATTCAAGAGTCAGAATATGAAAGTGCATGAGAGAGTCCCCCAGATGGCCAGAGAAAGAAACCAGAGAAGCTGGCAAGGGGTAGCAAGGTATGGAGTAGATTTTTGGTGAAGCGTGGTAGACCAGCTCCTTTAGCTCCCTCTGGTAGGCCCACTGTGTGGAAGTTATTGCGCCTACTTCTATTCTCTGCATCTTCAGCCCAGGCTTCAAGGTGTTTTACCTTGACTCGCAGAGTATGGAGCTCAGCTGAGTGCTCCCAGGTGGTGTCCTCCAAGTTGCTTACCTGCTGCTCGGCTGCTGCAAAGCTATTCAGATGCTGGCGAATCAGACCTTTGTCAGTCTGTAGATGCTCCACCCAAGTCAGCAGGCTCTGTGGGTGAAAAGGATTCCTGGATCGTCTGGGTAGCCATGTCCTGGGAGTTGATAGGACTCACTGGCATGACCACAAGGATGATCTGTGGGATTCCGGAGCGCTTGGTAAAAGTTGGAGGACATCCTTTGGTGTTTCCAGACATCAGCAGCCTCTAGGAGCACAGCTAGCAGGATAAGCCAATGCAAAGCTCAGATTAGCGAATGAGCGACAGGACTCTTGTCTAAGTGTCCGCTCTGGTTGTCATCTTGGACATGCCTCCACCAGAATTCTTAATTACAACAGTATCTGTAACACTTTGCTAATGTCTCATTGTGTCAATCTAACTAGATATTAATTGTTTATGCAATACATAGAACTTGTAAGCATATAGTAGTATGTGTAGAAATAACTTTGTTAGACAGTGGACAAAATGGTAGGATACCCAAATTACAGTAAAGCAGGCCACCTGAGTATAATGCAAAAATTGAGAGGTTTATTACCAGCGTTAATTTTGTTTAAAAAAATTGTTTCGTCATAGTTTTCGTCAGCTGCATATTTTCAGTAACAAAAAATTAAACATAAATAAAATTCAGTTTCAATTCAGATGTCTAAAATACATCTAAATCTAAAATGGCATTTTTGTTTATGAAGCGTGGTTTTATTTATAAAGATGCTACTTGATACTTTGTTTTCATTATTAAAAGAGAACAGTTAAAGTTTTTGTATTCAGATAAGTGCAATGGTATTACAACCAATAGCGTTTACAGTTTTTTTACAGTACTGAAATGTACTGGAGATTTTACTTGACTAAAATACAACTAAAACGAAACAATTCAGATGACTAAAGTACAACTAAAACTAAAATGGCATTTTAGTCAAAAGACTATGACTAAAACTAAATTCAAATTTTTACATCAAAATTGAAGAGGAGGTCCGCCCGCCCCTTTAAAAATAAAAAGTCTAACACCTTTGTAACCCCTTGAAAATGTAATAAAGTTCTTGAAATATAAAAAATCAGCAACTACACATACTGTAGCTGCTGACTTTTACATTAACACACTTACCTGTCCTGGAGTCCAGCGATGTCAGCACCGCAGCCGATGTTTACATCGGCTGATCGGGTCCTGCCTACCGTCATTGCCGGTAAGGGAACCCAGCAGTGTAGCCTTTTGGTTTCACGTCCTGGAACCTACTGTGCATGCGTGAAGCACGCTGAGCTCCCTCTCTGGCCCGGCAGAAGGTGAGGGAGGAGGAGGGGGAATGAGCTGCTGAGGTACTTTGCCGCGGACCCGGTCTCCCGGAAGTAGGGACAGGGTACCCGTCAAAGACAGGTATCTGCTACCCCCCGAAAGGTGCCAAATGTGGCACCGGAGGGGGGGAGGAATCAGATGAATAGAAGTTGCACTTTTGGGTGGAACTCCGCTTTAACACTGTTTAATACCAAAATTGAAAATATGCACAACAGGTATCAAAGAACTGCAGTCTGCAGGAAGTATGTTAGCCAAGTAGTCTTTACTGCTGCAGAAATCACTGAGATCAGAGCAACGCTCTAAGTTCACACTGTCCATTGTTGATGATTGATGGTAAACACTAAAGATGGGATCCTCTGCCAGTTGCCCAGACAGAGTTATGCAGAATGGTCATATTCTTTAAGAATTGTTAAGAGGAACACAAAATGTGAGATTAAGCAATCATTAGCAGATCAGCCTTTGCCAAGTTGTTTATTCTATTCTAATTTACCCTCTTTACGACTGTTATATATCCATACATATTCTTGCAAACTTTTGCAAACAGGGATTCTTGGTTAAATGTACCAAAGACAAAAAAACAATGGTGCACTGGCCTAGCGCATTATCCTCAGATAAAAAGCTTTTATTGAAAAGTTAAAAACATACTCACAAACAAGCTGTGAAATGGAGCTTATCAAGCATTTGTGGAGTCCTTCCAATGCATGGCCGTGTGCTGTGCGGCTGGTTCTCTCACAAACAAGGCTAACGCGTTTCGAGGTATCCACCTCTTCCTCAGAGTCTACTATACATCGACAGTGACACACATTTATGCTTCTAATGCTGACATAGTGGGGGTGGTTAGACTGCAGAGCCCCGCCCCTAATTAGGGGCGTGAGTCATACAGGGGATTACTTGCGTGCTCCACCCATACTCTCCTGCTAAGTAAATTGAAATTTTTTAATTTTTTTTTAAACAAAATGCCAGAGCCTCCTGTGCGTTATAAAAGACTGTATACACTTATATGTGAAAGTGCATACATATTAATTGGATAATGAAGAAAAATTAAATAAATTATGTTATATTATATATACCATCCATATAGCAGATATGTGATGTAGAATACAACAATTAATGGTCACAAAAAAAACAAAAAAAAAAACACCACTGTCATATTAGTGTGTACTAAACTGTCATCATTCAGAGTATCGAGGCACCACCCTCATATATGCTTGATTGTATGGGGTTCCAAACCTGTATTCACACTTATATTTATGCTTATATTTAATAAGCAGAGGGCTAAAACCCACTTACCTCTGCCTAGTCTGTGCCCAAAGGTGCCGATCTAGGAGGAAGGAGGGAAGGGGAGACCGATCCATTGAGCCAGGGATGGGTGTGAGTGAGGGGGTCCCCGGTCCATGGCAGCTGTTTACTGTTGTATATTCTTGGTTAAATATGACAATAAAGGGCAGCACTTTCTAACAATGTATCCCAATTTCATACATTAATAAAAAACTCTCTTCAAACGTAATCAATACATCATTATATTTACTATATAAAAATAAGAAATAGTAATGAAATCCTGTTTATCATATGTCCATATTAATAAATTCATACTTTTCTGTGACAAACTTCAATAACCAAATGTCCACATCCAGTGTAAGTTTACATCAATCTTCTGTGCAGAAATCCAACCACCATAAACAGTGCATCAAAATAAAAGTATCTCCAATACAGTGCAGTGCTTCTTCACTAATCAGTGTGACATTAAGCTCACCCTTTTTCCCATCAACTTTCATGCATGTATGGTAAGAATGAGCCCTTAATGTGGGGTTATTCACATAGCTTCTTGCAGCTTTGAGTTTATTTCAGCTGCGTGGATACATCATGATTTTCTTTTTCTGAACCTTGGTTCACTTATACAAGTGTTTCTCAATTCCAGTCCTCAAGTAGCACCAATAGGTCATATTTTCAGGCTCTCCATTATTTTTGCACAGGTGATTTGATCAGTTTCACTGCCTTAGTAATTACCACAGCCCTTTCATCTGAGGGAAGTCCTGAAAACATGACCTGTTGGTGCACCTTGAGGACTGGACTTGAGAAACACTGACTTATGCAATGCAATGCATGTTAAAGCTGGCCATTTGCATGAGAGTGATTCCTCCCTGGCCAGTCCCTAATCTACTACATAATGGCAAACACTTTTTTATAGCATGCTTCAAAGGGCATATAGGCTGATTTACTAGGCAAACAGGCTGTTTCCTTTTCAAGGGAAGTTGCACTTTGCAGGGGAATTTTACCCAGAGCTTAGTGAATGTAGTTGTCAGAACCCCCCCCGCCGCCTCTGGAACTCGGGCCGGAAGACCTGTGTGCGGGTGCACGTAGTGCTTGCGCGCATTCGCATGCCTGTTCGTGTGTGTGTGCGCGTATGCCCTGGCACGGCTTCCCAATAGGCCATTTAAGCTGACAGCACCCTGCAATCGGTGCTGTCCATTCTACAGGGTTTGTGCGTGTTCCTGAGCAACCTGTAACCTGATTATCCGTTCCTGTGACTCGGCCTGTCCTGACTTTGTTTGATCTCTGCCTGCATCGACCCCCGGCTTGCATATGACAACTCCTCTGCCTGATCCTTGTGTACCTTTGCTGCCAGCCTGTTGATGACCCTGACCGTACCCGACCATCTGCTTGCCTGCTCCTTCTGTACCGCACCGCTAGCCTTTTATCGACCCGGCCTGTCCCACTACACTTCTGTGTGCACGAGTGCTTCAGCGGACCCTCATGCCATCCTGCACTCCCGAGCCACCGGTCTGCTCTACCAGGGGCTCCCGGATCAGGATTGTAAGAGAGGTTGCCTGCTGCATAAGTCAGACTCCATCATCAGGTACGTGACAGTAACGGACAGCCATGCCTGAGTCTGTGCAGAGGCCCTCTCTTACGAATGAACTGTGTGAGCACTTAGCTGGCCTTACTAAGGCTGTGAACGACCTGCAAGATGGCTGGAAGGCTGGAAGGCCGGGTCCAGGAGTTTACTGCACCACCTGTATCCGGGCCTGACCAACCCCCTCTGCACACCATCATCTCTGCACCTACGGAACCGGGGGTGCTGTTGCCTGAGCGGTTCACGAGGGACCGTAAGAAATTTCGGGCCTTTCACATGTCCTGCAAACTCTTTTTTGCTCTCCAACCCCTCACCTTCTCCCAGGAGGGCACTGAAGTGGGACTGATCATCTCCCTCCTCTGGGACGAGCCCCGGGCCTGGGCTCACCGGCTACTTGAGCAGAAAGCTCCAGAAACCATGGACCTTTCATGTTTCTTCCTGGCAATGGCTCGGCTATATGAGGACCCTCAACAAGCCGCTACTGCGGAAGCTGCGCTCCATGCGCTCCAACAAGGCCACCGTACAGCAGAGGACTATGTGTCAGAGTTTTGGCGCTGGAGCGCTGACACAGTGTGGAATGACGTGGCCCTCCGGTTCCAGTTTCGGCTGGGCCTTTCCGAGCCACTCAAGGACGAGTTGGCTCATGTGGGTGTACCTCTAGCCCTGGACGCCCTGATTGATCTGGCCATCCAGATCGACTGCCACCTGCGGGAACGTTGCACTGAAAGGACGACCCCCCACATACTCCTCCTCTCCCGAGAACCACTCTGTACCCTGGCCGCTCTGTCCCCGGCGCCTGAACCTTCCTCCCGAAGAAAGGCAAAGACGCCTGTCCTACGGCTTGTGTCTTTACTGTGGGGGTTCTGGACATTCTGTGTGTACCTGCCCCGCCAAGCTGGGTAAGGGTTCTCCTCTCACCCAAGGGGAGATACTATCCCTACCTGACCCCAAGACGCACCTGGTTCTCTCCATTGCTCTGCCGCTGCCCAGTGTGGACCTGAATTTCACAGCCCAGCACTCAGCACACAATGGATTCCTCTCAGGCCCAAGGCCCATCAGATGACTATCCGCCTGGCCGATGGATCCGCCATCAAATCTGGCTCTGTCACTCATGAGACAGTTACTCTCTTAATCCGAACATCTAATGGTCACTCTGAACTTTTGCTACTGGGCGCCATCATGTCCCCTCTGTTCCCGATCATTCTCGGGCTCCCTTGGCTTCGGGCACACTGCCCACACATCGACTGGGTCACTGGCAACGTTCAGTTTAATTCCACCTACTGCCTCCACCACTGCTTCCAACCACACTTTGAATCTTCTTTGTCTGTATCCTGTCTGGATTCTGATCCTGACTCTGAAACCCGCCTTGCTGTAAACCACAAAAATTGTATAAAAGTCTAGTTTTGTTGCTGTAAACCACGACTTCCTTGATGTGTTCAGCAAGAAAGGGGCGGATGTCTTGCTGCCACACCGATCCTATGACTGCCCCATTGAGTTATTACCTGGTACGGAGGTACCCTTTGGCAGAATCTATCCCCTCTCTCTATTGACTACAGGGATCTTAACAAGATTACGGTCAAGAACCGATACCCTCTACCACTGGTTCCGGAGCTATTTCAGAGGCTCGACTCAGCCACCATCTTTTCCAAACTAAACCTCCGAGGGGTCTATAATCTCATCCAAATTAGGGAAGGGGATGAATGGAAAACGGCTTTCCGAACCAGGTACGGCCATTATGAATATTCGGTCATGCCTTTTGGACTGGATGTAATGCTCCAGCCACATTCCAGCATTTGGTCAATGATATTTTCTGGGACTTCCTTGACCTATTCGTGGTGGTGTACCTGGACGATATTCTCATATTTTCCCTTTCCCTGGAAGAGCACCTAAACCACGTTAAAAGCGCGCTGAGCCGCCTTCACCAACATGGCCTCTATGCGAAAGCAGAGAAGTGCGCATTTGAATGCTCCAGCATTTCATTCTTGGGCTTCATCCTCTCTGTCTCAGGCATCACCATGGATCCCCAGAAGGTCTCAGCTATAGTGGATTGGCCGGCACCAACTGACAAGAAAGCGGTGCAGCGCTTTGTCGGCTTCGCCAATTTCTATCGGAAAATAGTCAAGGGGTTCTCTGCAGTCATTGCCCCCATCACCTAGCTGACAAAGCAAAATACCTGCTTCCTCTGGACACCTGAAGCTCAAACAGCCTTCCAGCAGCTCAAGGAGCACTTCAACTCCGCTCCAGTCTTGAAACACCCGGACCCTGCCTTACATACTGGAGGTAGATGCCTCCGAGCCTGCAGTTGGAGCTGTACTATCTCAAAGACGAGGGCCTAAAGCCGCACTTCCCCCTATTGCCTACTTCTCTCAGAAGCTGACACCCCCGGAGAGAAATTATGATGCTGGGGATAGGGAACTTCTCGCTATAAAGTCTGCCTTACAGGAATGGTATCTGTTGAAAGGAGCCTCGCACCCAGTTCTAGTTTTTACTGATCATAAAAACCTAGAATACCTGTGCACCGCCAAGAGACTCAAGCCCCGTCAAGCCCGCTGGGCCCTCTTTTTCTCACGATTCCAGCTCTATATCACCTACAGGCCCGGATCAAAAAATGTAAAACCCGATGCCCTGTCACGGATGTTTCACGATCCAGGGGACTCTTCCTTACCTGATATGATCCTTCCTGTTTGGAATTTCCTGTTAACCCAAGAGGATCTCTTATCACGGATCAGGCGATCCCACGCTGGGTCCTCTATCCCAATGGATCCTAAGCTGACTCTGCAAGACGGACTGTGGTGGCATGGTACGAAGGTTTTTGTCCCCGAAGAACAACGTCTGGCAGTCCTAGAACTATGCTGCCACGGCCACAAATTGGCAGGACATTTTGGTGGTCGCAAAACTGCAGACTTGCTCACACGTTCCTTTTGGTGGCCGCTAGCTGACAAAGACTGTCGAGAGTATGTTAAAGCCTGTCCCACCTGTGCTCGCAATAAGGTTGACAGAACCAAGGCATGGGGGCTACTGAATCCGCTCCCTATTCCTGAATGCCCGTGATCACAGATCTCCATGGATTTTATTGTGGAACATCCCCCATCTGCAGGATTCACGACCATCTTTGTAGTTGTCGACCACCTTACAAAAATGGCACTTTTTGTCCCCATGAAGGGCACGCCTTCTGCAATCCAAACTGCAGAGACTTTCATCAAAGAAATTGTCCGCCTCCATGTAATTGCCACCAACATTGTGTCTGACCGAGGGGTACAATTTACATCTCTAGTTTGGAAAGCCCTATGCTCAGTTTTTTCGGGATTGAATTGGCGTTCTCCTTCACCTACCACCCACAGACCAATTCAGACGGAGAGGACAAATCAGACCCTAGAGTAGTACCTGCGCTGCTATTCTTCTTTTTCTCAAGACGATTGGGTCTCCCTGCTACCGGTAGCCGAATTTGCCTATAACAACTCTGTTCACTCCACCAATCAATTACCATTTTGGGCGAATCTCGGCTACCATCCCTCCTTCCTACCCAACTTGATGCCCAAAAGCACTGTACCTGCTGTACAGGACATTGCCAGCTTCCTTGAAGGAAACAACAAGCTTCTGCAGGAGACTTTATCCTGGACGCAAGGATGCAACAGCTGACTATCTGTTAGGTAGTATGATCAAAGCTGGCTTTGATCATACTACCTAACAGCTAGTCACTCGCAAACCTCGCATCCCAAGCCCGGGAAGTTTAATAAATAACAAAGTGGCTGACATCAGAAGAGGGAAACGGTGATGTAACATGTGATTTCAGTACAAGGCAATATTGTAATTTTTATAATGTAAGCATGTTTTTAGGGGAAAAGGGGTGTGTAATAAAGTAATACAATTTTACACTATGGAAGCTCTCCTCTGTCCTTTCGCATGCTGGATATCTTGAGAGGAGATTGAATACGGAGGCTGAACGGGAGAACAAAGGAGAAACCAGAGTGGTAACCAGCTCACCCCTAAGGAGCAGGAAGGTGCATAAAGATCACAGCTCTGGTAAGTAGGGACCCACAGGGGAGCAAAAAGGAACAAAGCAGCTGGGAAAAATTGCAATTGTCCACGGATGGGTTCCAGGCTTAACTCTTTGTATGCGGGAATAACAATGAGAAGAACAATGTAGCATTTAACAGTGAAACATTGGAAAGAGACTTTTGGAATCCCTATAGCTTCTATTTTACATACATACACATTTTATATAATTTATTTGTTAGGGGCATTTTTACAATGTGTTGACTCTGATTTTGATTCTTATCTTTTGGTTTTGGCATTTGAATCGGATGAAAATTTTACTTTTCAATGGAGAACGCAGTAAGGTTGATACTTGATATTGGAATAATTTTAGTGAGTATATTATATTCTGAAACTGTCCTGATTGTGCAAATATTAAGATAAATAGATATATGTGTATATATCACAATAATAGAGCGCAGCTAACATTGACAGGTAGTGTACAAGCATACAAGTATCCTCCTTGTTAATGTCAATATAAACGGTACAGATATCTAATATAGCAGCAGCCGAAGGAATAATAAATATAAAACATAAAATCAGAATGCATGTAAAAGAATAAAATAGACGAACAAAGAAACAAAATTAGAACATAAATTTGGGCGTTGGGTACAGAGGCAACCACGCAAATACCTCTGAGACATACAGTTTTAATGTGAACAGTTTGTTTCACTTTGGTAAACCAACCCCATAGTGCCAGTATGAGTAAGATGAGGTAGGCAGACACAGTTGAAGGAGATCTACAGACTCATGTAAGGTCAGTGACCTGCACTATGCAATAGAAATTTAAATATACACAAGGTAAAAGGCACAAGCTGGTGATTTCCTTAAGGATATACCTGTGGGTGTATAAAAACAACAGGCCTAGATACCAGGGGATGTAAGAAGGGAGGGGGGTTGAGAAGAGCAATCCCCAGATTCATAGTCCATATAAGAAATATGAAAAAAGACAAATAAACCTAAAGTCTAAAAAAGCTGCAGCGAAATACCAACAAGTATATGGACAAATATGTAAACAAAAGCTGCGCTAAATACTGATAGGAAATATGCAATAATAAAACTCGTTGCAGATATTCAGATTAAATAATGTCCATCAGTCATATTGTATCTCCACCACCAACATAACAATTCGGTGACTGTCTTTCTCGGGATGGTTATAACACCCAGGTGCACTGGCAAGCAAAAAAGTGTCCACCACCAATTACTTGAGGAGGCTTACCAGAAAACACTGTGTGTCAGGCAACAGTAATTCCCCGACCTGGGATGTCAGACCACCCAAATCCTCTCTCAGAACATGGAATGACCTCCTTGTAAATAAACTGTCCAAGTAAATGGTCTCTGTGTTGTTCTGTGGTTCTCTCCGTTAGAACAGCATCCGCAAGCACTCACACCGTAAATTGCATATGTCACATAGAAGAAGAGGAACTCACATAGTGAAGTGAAGGGTTGAATTTTAATAAAGTGCTTAAAATTCTCACAAGGATAAAAGCATATAGGCGTATACACCGGCCGGCTCCCGCCTCCTGGGAAAATTTTCACAACACAGTGGTAACGTCAGCGCGTCCTCCCATATTTCCTATCAGTATTTAGCGCACATTTTGTTTACATATAAGAAATATGACAGTCTAAAAAAGTCCTATGGCAGTATAAAGTCCATCCACAAATGACAGCCTCCAGAAATGGGATCTGAAGCGAATTCCAGCTGAAGCTGAAGAAAATATGAGAAGAGAGGCGCCTCTAAGTGTAGGAGTTTAGATATCACTTTAATAAAATTAAGACAATTAGCAGCTCACATAATGTGTAGTTAAAACAGGCACATCAAAGGTAAAGGCATCCTCAGTAAGCTGTCAGCAGTAACTATCCTCCATAATGCAGGCTCCCGCTATTGTAATCCTCCACTCACAACCAAGAGGTAGGCTGTTGGATGAAGCAAACCCGGAAAGAGGCTTGGGGTGCTTGTGGAGCACAGCGTGGGGTGTGGTGACTTCACAGGACTGTGCAACGCGTTTCCGAGCATGCGTGCTGCGAATGTAGCAGCAGTTGTAAATCATGACTGCTGCTACATTGGCAATTTGCATGCTCGGTAGCTTGATGCACGGTCCAGTAACCTCAGCATGCCCCACGCTATTCTCCATGAGGGCCCCAAGCCTCATTCTGGGTTTGCTTCATCCTATGGCCAACTTCCTGGTTGTGAGTGGAGGATTACAATGGCAGGAGCCAGCGTTATAGATGACAGTCACTGCTGACAGCTTACTCAGGATGCCTTTACCTTGGATATGCCTGTTTTAACTAAGCATTATGTGAGTTGCTAATTGTCTTACTTTTATTAAAGTGATATCTAAACTCCTACACTTAGAGGCGCTCTCTCCTTATATTTTTTAGAAATTGAGATATGCCTGTGCTCAAATTTTAATTTGATATATCATTGTGTTGATGACCACATGTTAACACTGAAAATTCTGAATGAACCCTCTGCACATTGCTATACACCCTTACATCTTTCTAGCAAACTTTTGCATAAAGACAGGTATTCTTGAGTTGCATATATTGCAATACATGTTCAAACTAGCTAATATATGTACATATACACTATATTGTCAAAAGTATTGGAACACCTACCTTTACACGCACATGATCTTTAATGGCATCCGAGTCTTGGTCCGTGGAGTTCAATATTGAGTTGGCCCACCCTTTGCAGCTATAACAGCTTCTACTATTTTGGGAAGGCTGTCCATTCATCAGTACCTGATCTCACAAATGTGCTTCTGGAAGAATGGTCAAACATTCCCATAGACACTCCTAAACCTTGTGGACAGCCTTCCCAGAAGAGTTGAAGCTATTATAGCTGCAAAGGGTGGGCCAACTCAATTTTGAACCCTACGGACCAAGACTGGGATGCCATTAAAGTTCATGTGCGTGTAAAGGCTGGTGTCCCAATTCTTTCAGTAATATAGTGTATGTAAGCCCTTTTATTTTGAGCACAGAGTGATAGCAAGGACATTTGGATGTTGATGTTGCTAAATTGTTAGCAAGACATCCATAAAGCCATATTTCACTGACTGTATTATTGTGTTTGCTAATAGTCACTATGTCTTCCCAAAAGGATCTCTGAGATGAATTAGCATAGATGCTGAAAATAAAAGAGCAACTGAAGAGGTTATGGATTATGGACATTGGCAAGAGACCAGTGTTAACAAAGGAAGCAAATGCTATACAAGTGTAATCCATAGTAACCCTTCAAAATATTTTATCCTACCCATAAGAGAATCAAATGCATTCTATCTACTATCATATATCTAATACTACTAATAATTACTGCTGGTTTGCATCCATAAATGTTTTCCTGTTTTTTCTTCTCACTAATTAAAATTAATTTGAATAATTGTTATAGCTCATATTTTCACAATTATAAGGTTGTAGAAAATCCCGAAAAGCTGGATAGTCAAACTGACTCACTTTCAAAAATTCAATTTATCTCTTATATAATGTAATTTTATGAATAAGAGATTATAAACAATAACTTAGGCACACGATGTATGATGTTCACCATTTGTTACCATAAGAAATGTAAACATAACCAGTAATCCTAACCAGTAATCCTAATATTAAATACATTTATTATCTCATTAGTTATACAGTAAATAATCCCATTTAAACACTATACGGAATGTTTCTAACAGAGCTAAACCACTGTAAATTGTATTAAACTGTGACTAATATGTGCTTTGAAATCTGAAGCTCAGTTGCTTTAAGGACTGCCAGTGAAGTATGTGATATTTTTAAATGGTAGGTCACAGTGACAGCCCTTTTGAATTTGGGCTGCCACATATAGGAGGAGAGTTAAGCTGGAGTATAGATAAACTGAACAGATTAAACTACGATACAATGGTCGAGGGTAATATATACATTCAGTTACTGGGTGGTGTATATATATATATATATATATATATATATATATATATATATACAGTATCTCACAAAAGTGAGTACACCCCTCACATTTTTGTAAATATTTTATTATATCTTTTCATGTGACAACACTGAAGAAATTACACTTTGCTACAATGTAAGGTAGTGAGTGTACAGCTTGTATAACGGTGTAAATTTGCTGTCCCCTCAAAATAACTCAGCACACAGCCATTAATTTCTAAACCACTGTCAACAAAAGTGAAAATGTCCAAATTGAGCCCAAAGTGCCAATATTTTGTGTGGCCACCATTATTTTCCAGCACTGCCTTAACCCTCTTGGGCATGGAGTTCACCAGAGCTTCATAGGTTGCCACTGGAATCCTCTTCCACTCCTTCATGATGACATCACGGAGCTGATGGATGTTAGAGACATTGCGCTCCTCCACATTCCGTTTTGGGAGGCCCCACAGATGCTCAATAGGGTTTAGGTTTGGAGACATGCTTGGCCAGTCCATCCCCTTTACCCTCAGCTTCTTTAGCAAGGCAGTGGTCACCTTGGAGGTATGTTTGGGGTCGTTATCATGTTGGAATACTGCCCTGCGGCCCAGTCTGGGAAGGGAGGTGATCATGCTCTGCTTTAGTATGTCACAGTACATGTTGGCATTCATGGTTCCCTCAATGAACTGCAGCTCCCCAGTGCCGGCAGCACTCATGCAGCTCCAGACCATAACACTCCCACCACCATGCTTGACTGTAGGCAAGACACACTTGTCTTTGTACTCCTCACCTGGTTGCCGCCACACATGCTTGACACTATCTGAGCCAAATAACTTTATCTTGGTCTCATCACACCACAGGACACAGTTCCAGTAATTCATGTATTTAGTCTGCTTGTCTTTAGGCTTTCTTGTGCATCATCTTTGGAAGAGACTTCCTTCTGGGATTACAGCCATGCAGCCCAATTTGATGCAGTGTGCGGCATATGGTCTGAGCACTGACAGGCTGACCCCCCACCCCTTCAACTACTGCAGCAATGCTGGCAGCATTCAAACGTCTATTTCCCAAAGTCAAGTCAAGTCTCTGGATATGATGCTGAACACCTGCACTCAACCTCTTTGGTCGACCATGGTGAGGCCTGTTCTGAGTGGAACCTGTCCTGTTAAACCACTGTATGTTCTTGGCCACTGTGCTGCAGCTCAGTTTCCAGATCTTGGCAATCTTCCTATAGCCTAGACCATCTTTATGCAGAGCAGAAATTCTTTTTTTCAGATCCTCAGAGAGTTCTTTGCCATGAGGTGCCACGTTGAACTTCCAGTGACCAGTATGAGAGAGCGAGAGTGATAACACCAAATTTAACACACCTGCTCCTCATTCAAACCTGAGACCTTGTAATACTAATGAGTTACATGACACTGGGGAGGGAAATGGCTAATTGGGCCAATTTGGGCATTCTCACTTAGGTGTGTACTCACTTAAGTTGCCAGTGGTGTAGACATTAATGGCTGTGTGTTAAGTTATTTTGAGGAGACAGCAAATTTACACTGTTGTACAAGCTGTACACTCACTACTTTACATTGTAGCAAAGTGTCATTTCTTCAGCGTTGTCATATGAAAAGATATAATAAAATATTTACAAAAATGTGAGGGGTGTACTCACTTTTGTGAGATACTGTACATACAGTCATGGCCGAACTTGTTGGCACCCCAGTAATTTTTCCAGAAAATGAAGTATTTCTCATAGAAAAGTATTGCAGTAACGCATGTTTTGCTATACACATGTTTTTTTCCCTTTGTGTGTATTGGAACAAAACAAAAAAAGGGAGGAAAAAAAGCAGATTGGACATAATGTCACACAACTACAAAAATGGGCTAGATAAAATTATTGGCGCCCTTAACTTAATATTTGGTTGCACACCCTTGGAAAAAAATAACTCAAATCAGTCGCTTCCTATAACCATCAATAAGCTTCTTACACTTCTCATCCGGAATTTTGGACCACTCTTCCTTTGCAAACTGCTCCAGGTCTCTCTTATTGGAAGGGCGCCTTTTACCAACAGCAATTGTAAGATCTCTCCACAGGTGTTCAATGGGATTTATAGCTGGACTCATTGCTGGCCACTTCAGAACTCTCCAGCGCTTTGTTGCCACCCATTTCTGGGTGCTTTTTGAAGTATGCTTGTGGTCATTTTCCCGCTGGAAGACCCAAGATCTTGGACACAAACCCAGCTTTCTGACACTGGGCTCTACAGTGCGACCCAAACTCCTTTGGTAATGCTCAGATTTCATGATGCCTTGCACACATTCAAGGCACCCAGTGCCAGAGGCAGCAAAACAACCCCAAAACATCATTGAACCTCCACCTAATTTCACTGTAGGCACTGTGTTCTTTCCTTTGTAGGCCTCATTCTGTTTTCTGTAAACAGTAGAATGATGTGCTTTACCAAAAAGCTCTATCTTGGTCTCATCTGTCCACAAGACGTTTTCTTGAAGGATTTTGGTTTACTCAAGTACATTTTGGCAAACTCTAATCTTGCTTTTTTATGTCTATGTGTCAGCAGTGGTGTCCTCCTGGGTCTCCTGCCATAGCGTTTCATTTCATTTAAATGTCAATGGATAGTTCGCGCTGACACTGATGCTCCCTGAGACTGCAGGACAGCTTGAATTTCTTTGGAACTTGTTTGGGGCTGCTTATCCACCATCCAGACTATCCTGTGTTTCAACCTTTCATCAATTTTTCTCTTCCATCCACACCCATAGAGATTAGCTACAGTGCCATGGGTTGCAAACTTCTTGATAATGTTGCGCACTGTGGACAAAGGCAAATCTAGATCTCTGGAGATCGACTTGTAACCTTGAGATTGTTGATATTTTTCCACAATTTTGGTTCTCAAGTCCTCAAACAGTTCTCTCCTCCTCTTTCTGTTGCCCATGCTTAGTGTGGCACACACAGACACACAATGTAAAGACTTATGCCTCATACACACGGGTTGGCGATCGTATACAACAGGTCGTACAAATGACCGTTGTAGGCTAAATCGACCGTTAGTACACGTGATTAGAACAGCCGACGTACGATGGTCGTACAACAGAAGTTGTATGAGCAGACTAGAAAACTTTGGTAGTACCAACAAGCGGTCATACGACCATTGTACCGTTTGTACAGAGAAGTTGGTCCAACAATTTGTATTGTGCAAAACACGCATGCTCAGAAGTCAGGAATGGCCAGACACAAATGACATGCACCTGAACTTTCTCTTTATACGTTCATAACACGTCACTACGTTCCACTTGGTCATATGATCATGTAGTGCATGTCAGTATGCTAGATACAACAGCCAACATACGATTTGAGCCATTCAGTCGTACGACCGTTGCACCGTGTGTACGAAGCTTAACCACTTAAGGACCGGAAGGATTTCCAGCTTTAGGACCGGAGCCCTTTTTGCGATTCGGCGCTGCGTCGCTTTAACTGACAATTGCGCGGTCGTGCGACGTTGTACCCAAACGAACATTTTTTTCCCACAAACAGAGCTTTCTTTTGGTGGTATTTGATCCCCTCTGCGTCATTTCTGATCGCCGCTATAAACAAAAGAAGAGCGACAATTTTGCAAAAAAACCCAAATTTCTTACTTTTTGCTAAAATACAAATCCAAAAAAAAAATATAAAAAAACATTTTTTTCACCGTTTTTGGCCGATTTATATTCTTCCACATATTTGCGAAAAAATCGCAATTGGCGTTTATTTATTGGTTTGCGCAAAAGTGGTCGCGCTTACGGGTGATGAGAATTCATTTTTGGGGTTTATATTTGCGGCAATCTGCGATTTTTTGCGGTACTGCGATATTTCAGCGGACATGTCGGACCATTTTCACACTTTTTTGGGACCATTGGCATTTATACAGCGATCAGTGCTATAAAAATGCACTGATTACTGTGTAAATGCCATTGGCAGTGAAGGGGTTAACCTGCAGGGGGCACTCTAAGGGTTAACTATGTTCCCTGGGCGTGTTCTAACTGTGGGGGGACTGCCCTAACAGGAGAAGGGAAGTGGTCACAGCCTTCATGTACAGGAAGGCTGTGATCACAGCCCTTCCCCCTTCACAGAGCGGAGGTCCGTGTTTACATACACGGACCTCCGCTCCTTCGCTCCGGGGGGGCAATCGCGGGTAGCCGGCGGCGCGCGCGCGCTCACTAGGCGCGATCACGCGCCCGCCGTCATATGACGGCGATCCGCGTTACAGAGCCACTTTGCCGCCGTCAATTGCCGATTGACGGTCGGCAAGTGGTTAAGTAGACTTCTCTCCTTTTTATCTGCTTTTAGGTGTGATTGTTATATTGCCCACACCTGTTACGTGCCCCAGGTGAGTTTAAAAGAGCATCACGTGCTTGAAACAATCTTATTTATCCACAATTTTGAAAGGGTGCCAATAATTTTGTCCAGCCCATTTTTGGAGTTTTGTGTGACATTATGTCCAATTTGCTTTTTTTCCTCCCCCTTTTTTTTGTTTTGTTCCAATACACACAAAGGGAATAAACATGTGTATAGCAAACACATGTGTTACTGCAGTACTTTTCTGTGAGAAATACTTGATTTTCTGGAAAAATTTCTGACCAATATACAGTGTATGGGACAGCTATTCCCTCCCCCTGGCTTCAGCTTCTACCTAATTGCGGTGTCTTGGACCCCTTGTGGGGATTGCTGGCTGGGATACCTGTTTTTGTAGGTTGCGGGCCCCTCTCTGTCATTTAGACCATCACTCATCTGTTTTTATGTGTTTTGGACATAGTTATACAAAGATATTGTACATATACAAGGTAAGCCGATCTAGCCATGCACACTGCATCAATTAATCTTTGTCTCACTATATCTTGTTCTGATAAATTCTTTATATGACATTTCAAATTTTGTTTCAAGTGATACAGCTTTTTCACCAGTTGAACACCTCTGAAGAAGGAATCCATCCGAAATGCATAAGGTGTAGCTGATCATGCTGTGTTATCACTCATTGTAATCTTTATTATGGAAATCTGTCTCTGTACAACATTTCTATACGGTCATTTTTAAATCTGCTTTGTGAAAAATAAAAATTTACATTTTTTTAATATTGACTATTATAATATTATATATTTTGTGCCTGAAACGTCCCACCCCTTGAGGGAGTTCTCCTGATCTTTCATCTCATTGGGGGCGTGGCACAATTGGGTCCCTCTACCATGTGCTATCTTTATGACTTATTTTGAGGGGACAGCAAATTTACACTGTTATACAAGCTGTACACTCACTACTTTACATTGTAGCAAAGTGTCATTTCTTCAGTGTTGTCACATGAAAATATATAATAAAATATTTACAAAAATGTGAAGGGTGTACTCACTATTGTGAGCTACTGTATATACACAGTATACACATGCACACATGTGCTTATTAACAGGCAGATATATATTGTATAACAGATTGACAAAAAGTAGTTCCTCACCTGAAACCTGGGTGATACAACCAAATAATGGTCTGAAACATCGCTCAATTCTATCAAAAAATGTTGATGAATGTTTTATCTCTCCAGTAGCTGTCCGTTCCCGACTGTGGCAGAGGGCAGTGTGGTGGGCAATTCAATTTTATTTTCTGTGTGTCCTTATGGGGACAGGTGTTGTCACCACAAATTGTGAATTCACTCTACACACCCTTCACAGACTTTGAAGGAATGGTCTAAAGGTAATATCATTGGATCTCTGATATTCATTCTCCAGTACTATCTAATGGTGGACGCACTGCAAGGGTGAGAAAATAATACATTATGAACACATGGTTCTAATTTTAAAAAAATGTGGAAAAACATTCCCAGGCTTGTAGCATATTTTAAATTCTAACCAGTTCAGTACCAAACCAGGTACTTGAAGCAGTTATGCCCAAGTCTTTTCAAATGCTCCCTTAGGGTCCTTTCACACACACGGACCGTTCATCAGTTCATCAGTTCATCCGTTTTTCATCAGTTTTTTTCATCTGTTTTTTTCATCCGTTTTTTCATATGTGGTCATCAGTTTTTCATCAGTTTTTTTTTACATTCACTACCAATGCAAAAATGAATGAAAAACTGACCGTTCGTCAGTTTACATCCGTTTTTCGTCCGATCCGTTTTTTTGACGGATGAAAAATAGGACTTTCATCTGTTCAAAAAAACGGATGCTAACGGAAGCGGATGAAAACGGATGCAAATACATGATCATCAGTTGTCATCCGTTTTTCCATAGAGATGCATTGATGTCCGTTTTTCATCCATCAACGGATGGATACAAAACGGACAAACGGTCCGTATGTGTGAAAGGGGCCTTATGCTGAAAATTCAACTGTTTCAAATTTTAATTGACTGCTGATATGCATTCTTCCACTGTCAGTGGATGTGGCAAAATCCACTTTTTTGCAATAAAATTTTTAGCAAGAAACAACGTCTCTACTATCCCCCATCGCAGATTAACTTGGTTTTCCCGAATCTCTAGAAGGCCCAAATACAAATATATATAGATTATAGGCAACATTTGTTTTAAAAGCATCCTTGAACAGCATCTTTCCAATATCTTGGCAACCTATGAAATCTCCAAATAAGATTTATGAAATCTCCCCAGTCTGTCTATATCTAATACAATTAGGACTATCCCATAAATCTGCTCTAAAATGTTAATAGGGAGTTCTATAATTCTTATGGGCAATAAATAACTTGAGTTACTATTTAAAAGGCTAATATCAAAACCATACTGTGCAGCATTGTCTCAAGACCATTGCTTTCAGCATTTCAGAGGATATTTAATTAGATATTAATCTATAAAAGGGATCGTATATTATTGCGTCAGTGTTATTTGTTCCTGGGAGTCTAGTGTATGACACAATTGTAAATATAGATACAAACTCTGTTTAGGTACAAAAAATTATTACAAGATAACAACTAATCCCGGAGCAGTAAAAAACACCAAAATTATAAATCTACAGATCGGAAGCAACTGAACACAAATAGTGATTTACAGCTAAAGTAATACAATAACAAAACAAAGTGGAGAGCTCCTGAGACCCCAATACTCAACAAATCACTAACAACCTTATATCATAAATTCTATAATTAATAATATACAGCATAAACATATATAAATATCATAATATGCAAACACAGATGGTATTAAACACAATTATGAAAGTAGGGAGACCACCTGTGTGTACTCAATCATAAATTGTGCACCATAATGTACAATCCATATGCCATAAAAAAATATAAACAAAAACTGCATTTAGTGCTACAATAATTCATACCCACAGTTGCACTCAAGAAAACACCAAATACAAAAGTGTAAAGGCGCTGTGCCTTTAAATCATAAACAAACTAATCTGTACAATAAGTGCACATTACATAGTGTTAAAAATGTCAGGCAAACTCTTTTATGGCAAGTGTGCTAAATGCCTTAGGAACATAAAAAAATATACATCCAACAAATGTCCTGTGCTTTTAAATGATACATCAAATGAATATACTGTCCCTTTAAATAACAACACTGTGACGAACACCAAATAACATTGGTACAATAAAACTATATTTTAATTGCGCGTGAGTAACACAACTAATAGTGCTCCACCCTAAAGCGAATGACAAAAGTTCATGATGCTTTAAATGTTATCCAGCTTCTCCCAGAGAACATCCACTACCACCACACACAGCCCCAGCTGTTAAAGCGGTAGTAAAGTGGAAAATGAAAAAACAAATTCCCCTGCAGGGCAATGTTATAATGTGCTAATATATATTGCATACTAGCACATTATGTGAAACTTATTTTAAAACAAATCCCTCCAGTGGCACGCTGTCACTGCTGACAGGGCTTCGATCTTCACCCGGTCTTCCTTCCAGGTTCGTGGGCTCCAGTTACTTGAATGGCCGAGCTGCAATGATGTCACTCACGCTCATGCATGCAGGAGTAACATTTATGGCACAGAGCTCTGAAGGAACGGCACAGGTATGTCTTTCCTTCAGAGCGCATGCGCCGGTGAGGTGAACGTTTAGAAGATATTTACGGTACCTACAGGTAAGCCTTATTTTAGGCTTACCTGCAGGCACAACATAAACAAATCAACTTTACTACCATTTTACCATTGCCAAATTATAGTTGGTCTTAGTAGGCTTTCCTATAGCTGCTGGTGTTTAGACACGTGGAGACCTCTCAGGAACACCAGCAGAGAGTTTTGAGGCAGGGAACCTTTAAGAATTGGGAACCACACGGAGTACCACAGGACTGCTTCCTTTACTTCCTTCATTCCCATCATATCCATCTGGCAAGAGAAAACAAAAGGCAACCCATAGTGTAAAACTGTATGTTTTAATGATCAAAAGCAAATGTACATCTACTCACAAGCATAGCTAAATGTAAGGCATGAAAAGTTTTCAGCCATTGACTCAGTGGGCATGATGATGTCAGCACAGGCTCCGATCCAATGCGTTTCCTCCAATAGGACATTCTCAAGGGGTTGGCTGAAATTCAATTGAAGTCAATGGGAGATGAAAGTTAAAAAAATAGTTCCGGGGGGGGGGCGTGACCAGAAGCCGACCTGCATAGATGCCTGATTCCCCTGCTCTCTCACAGCTGCTGCCTTTCGTGAGATTTTGGGGGGACAAACTTCATTTTTGATGGGCAGATCCAGAGCCACCCGCTCCTCCAAAGCCAGTGGCTCCTCTTAGCCACCTCCAGGCTCGACATACAGCCTAAAGGACTTGTTCTCCCAACTTGACATGTCACATGCGGCGGGAGGCAAGATGGTGCCGGAAGCCTCCCCTCTCCATGGACCACGGCCGCGATCCCCAGCGCAGCACTACAGGCTGAGTGGAGGAATGAATGGGGAGCTGATACCACCTGACCCTGGGAAGAGCAGCGGCCCCCCATTGAGCTAGCGGCGGTGAGTGATGCCCCAGACCCCCAGCAGCGGGCGGCCCTGCTTCCACTCCAGCAGAGGCTGACTCTCTCACAGGCCCCGCCGGCGGACACTCGATGTTCAGAGCCCTACCCGCACATTCTGCAGACACTCTCTGATCCCGGCCTCCAGAGAGAGGATTCTCTCTCACCAACGCCGTCTGCAGACTCCTCCATGCCACCGAGCCCTACCTCCCATCACTTCCCGGCTCTCATATCCTAGGAGGTGCAGGTAGTCACCCCTCAGCACGTGGCCACCGAACCATCCTCACCCAAAGCGCAGAGGCCTCCCCGCTCCAGAGACCCCAGCATCACCCGGGGCCCCGGTCCAATACTGCAAGCACCGCTCAGAACATATGCCCAAGCAGTTACCTCTCTGCAGCCCATGCACACACCAGGAGTGGGCCACTCATCTGACCTTTCTTCTAAGAAGGCCTCATCCTGGACCGAGCCCTGGAACTCCCCTCAGGGGCCCATGCCATAGCTCTCCAAGCCACAGCAGACGAGCTACCCACTGCACCTTGACACCCAGGCCGCCTCACCTGCCTCAGGCCAGCACCCGTCTCTCCCTTGGCAATCGTATCTTCAGTCAATCTCCACTAAGGATGACTTCAAACAGGTTATTGAGGAACGTTAAATCTACCTGCTGCAGTGAAATCCAGGCTCTCCACTCAGGCCTTAAACACCTATCAGATAGGGTGGACCTGGTCGAGGAGGACATCCAGGAGACCAGACTGGCAATCCAGCATACCCAGGCCCAGGGCTCGGACCATCATCTCCTTCTATGGGATATGCAGAGGCATATCGAGGACCTGGACAATCGTGGCCGCAGAAATAATATAAGAGTGAGGAATCTGCCAGAACAGGAAGGGTCCGGAGGACGTCCAATAGACTCTGGAGACTTTATTCTATTCAATCATGGGCGAACCTCCGGACAGACCAATCAAACTGGATAGGGCTCATAGAACTTTGCGGCCTAAAGGCCCTGCATCCGCTCCTCGGGATGTGATCTGCAGGGTCCTATCCACTTAAAGAGGACATTATGAAAAAACCTGCACCCACCGTAACATACAATTTGAGGGAGCCCACATCCAAATATTTCCGGACCTCTCCTGGATAACCCTCCAGAAGCGGAGGCTACTCCAACCCCTTATGCGCACCCTCCAGGAACAAGATATTATCTATCGTTGGGGCTTCCCTTTCAGCCTCACAGCCAAACGCCATGGGAAATCCGCAGTACTGCGATACCCTGAGGACTTGCCGTCCTTCTGCAACATCCTGGAAATCCCATTGCCACAACTTCCGGATTGGGACTTGGTGTCTATGCCTCCTCCTCAACCTGGAGTAGAGAGGAAAACCCTCTCTACAAAACGTTCAAGAGACCCGGATTCTCCTCGCAAGAAAAAATAAACAGAAAAATGGGTGATGCTCCCACTGTGTCTCCCACGTAACATTCTCAATCACATTAGCCTGTCCTCTCTACAGACAGACTGGCACTGCCCCTTTAACATTTCAGCATTTAGTCCCCTCACGAGAATCCACCCTATGCTTAATGTTTGATTCTTAGGCTACAAGCAGAGAGACATATGTTTGGTTGTTTCTTCTTCCGCTGGCCCCCCCTTCTAAACAGACCCTATTTGTAAATTGATTTGCACTGTCCACCCATCTCACTTTGTATTGAGGTTAGACAGTACCTTAGGAGTCTATTTAGTTACGACGCCCATCCAGGGCTTGATTTAACTGAGTCTCTTTAGTAGACCATATTATTATATTTGTATTTTTGTGTTATTATTTTGTGCTTATTCTTGTTTTCTCTTCAAGACTTTTCTCTTGCTCTCCCCCTCTCCCCTGGTTTTTCCAGAGTTTTTCAACAGAGCTCGACCGATGCTCCTGGAGAATAAGACCACCTTCAACCCACATACATCAGCGGTGGAACAGATAAGTCTAACACCACACCTACACTTTAACATGGTCAAAATTCTTTCTCTTAATGTTCGGAGGCCCGACAGTTAAGGCAGGTCACCAGGCTCCATGCTTTATTTGATGCTTGGCGAGTCCTCCACCCAAATGACCGCCAGTATACTTTTTTCTCCTCGCTGCATTACACACATTCTAGAATTGACTATTTTTTCGTAAACGATCCTACCCCAAACATAGTCAGGACGGTAGATATCCTCCCAATATCCTGGTCGGATCACACCCCTGTCTTATTATCTGTATCTTTGGGGGACCCGCTCTGCAAGCCCTGCCAATGGCAGTTAAACAATTACCTTCTCCAACATCTCCAAACCACGCTCGAGCTAAATACCACATTACTGCACTACTTTGCTGAAAACTACACACTTGATGTGTCTATCTCTGCTCTATGAGAAGTCCATAAAGTGGTCCTTCGGGGCAAATGTATAGCCATTTCCTCAGCCACGAAAAAAGATGCAACCACCCTCAAGTCAAATACAGAACGTGAACTTCAGGCCCTGGAGAGCCAGATTCAGCTATCCTCATCGCTGTCCTTACTCAAAAATATTATAAATAAGCGTAAAATCCTCAAGGACATTGCGTTGGGCAGAGTTGAGAAAGCACTGCTTAGGCTGAAGCAACAATTTTATGATAAGGGCAACAAAGCCCACACTCTCCTAGCTAGGAAACTGCAGGATCAAACTCTGATCAACACTCCCCGACAGGTAAGAGACCACAACAGACATATTGTTTCCCAACCTCGGGAAATAGCAACTGCTTTCCAAAGTTTCTACGAGAAACTCTATAATAACCCGGAAATACCGCACATCCCGGCACCACCAGATTTCATAACCCGTGTAGATGAGTACCTGGAGCAGAGCGGTATAGCCCGTCTCACCTCCTCTGACCTTCTCTCTCTGAACGCACCTATAACTGAGGAGGAAATTGAAGCGACAATTAAGTCTCTCCCAGCCCGAAAGGCCCCCGGACCTGACGGTCTTCCCTACGAGTACTACAAGTCATTTATGCCTAAACTGTTACCCTACATGTGTAGACTGTATAACGCCTTCCTTAACCACTTCAGCCCGGAAGGATTTCACACTTTAGGACCAGAGCACTTTTTGCGATTCGGCACTGCGTCGCTTTAACTGACAATTGCGCGGTCGTGTGACGCTGTACCCAAACAAAATTTGCGCCCTTTTTTTCCCACAAATAGAGCTTTCTTTTGGTGGTATTTTATCATCGCTGCATCATTTCTGATCGCCGCTATAAACAAAAGAAGAGCGACAATTTTGCAAAGAAACCCAAATTTCTTACTTTTTGCTAAAATACAAATCCAAAAAAAAAAAAATCCCAAAAAACATTTTTTTTTCATCGGTTTTGGCCTATTTATATTCTTCCTCATATTTGTGATAAAAAAAAAATCGCAATTGGCGTTTATTGGTTGGTTTGCGCAAAAGTGGCCACGTTTACGGATGATGAGAATTAATTTCTGGGGTTTTTATTTTTTATTTTTTTTACTAGTAATGGCGGCGATCTGCGATTTTTAGCGGTACTGCGATATTGGGACGGACATGTCGGACCATTTTGACACTTTTTTGGGACCATTGGCATTTATACAGCGATCAGTGCTATAAAAATGCACTGATTACTGTGTAAATGCCATTGGCAGTGAAGGGGTTAACCTGAATATATCTGGAACTATAAACGACATAGAATCCCCAGATCAGTCTTCTTGACCTCTCGCACTGAAGGGGGCCTGGCGTTCCCCAATCTCATTAGATACTATCAGGTGGCCCAACTCCATGCTATCGCCTACTGGTTTACCCAACGCTCCTACAATTAATGGACAGAAATAGAAAAATTGGTATTAGCCCCAATACACCCGAACAGTTTCCTATGGAGTTCGAACGCAGAGGTTCCCGCTAACCGCATGCTGGGAACAGTGTCCCACTCGAGGTTGCAATAGCGGACACTCTCTCGCCAACATGGTCTAACCTCAGACAAATCTGTACTAACCTCCTTTCTATACAACCCAGAACTATCGGTGGGATTAACTTACCAGATGTCCTCCCCATGGGCGACGCGGAACCTATTCCACTTTGGCCACTTAGTCGACCCTGTAACCAGGAAACTTCTGCCCTTTGCTAAACGTCAGGATAATTATGGGATGCCCCATCAAGCATTTTATAGCTACTTACAAATCCGACACTATGCCCAGAAGATAACATCCACCTTACAATTCTCACTCCCCTCCCCCTTTGAGCGCATAATTTTAGAAGGCACGAGTAGGAGAGGAATAATCTCGGACATCTATAGAATTTTGAACACATACTCCAAGACACTACTTCCAGGCACAGGGAAAACACCTATACATGCGTAAGTGGGAAAAAGCACTGGGCGCCACATGGACAATTGCTGATTGGCAGGTCATGTGGTCCCAGGCTTCCAAGAACTCCCTCTGCACCTTATATAAAGAGAACTCCTATAAGATCATGTTCTTTTGGTATATGATCCCTGACGTTTTACACACCATATATCCCGCATCATCAGACAGGTGTTGGAGATGCCTATGGGGCAAGGGCACCTTCTTACATATCTACTGGAGCTGCCCTGCGATTGCGCCTTATTGGCGGATTGTACATCAGCTCCAATGCAACAGATTCGGCCCTCACATCCCAATGACACCCGCATTCTTCTTACTAAGACTTCCCGGGCAAACGATTTTCAAACCACACAGGAAACTCATACGCAATATACTCACCGCAGCACGGTGCCTAGTAGCCCTACACTGGAAATGACGCAAACCTCCAACACAGGAAGCCTTTTACGCTAGGGTTAAAGATGTAGAGTTGATGGAAAAAATTACAGCTAGACTACAGGACCGCTTGGAAGTTCACAACCGTATCTGGGCACCATGGCATTTCCAGGAGGATCCAGGTTGACGATACACAAACCTTTTCCCTCACTCCTTTCTTTCTTCCTTTGTTCTAACTACTTTGTTTTCTATTTCTCCTTTTTTTTTTCTTCTAAAAAATGAATAGTTGTTACTCAAGATTTACCTGCAACAGAGCTATTATCTGAATGTGTTCTACATCAAAGCAGAATGCTTGATACCAATTGTGTTGATCAACTGTGTAACTGTACACACCTGTTATTTCTTTTTGCATTGATAAATGAGACTACCTTGAGTTTCAATAAAAACTATTATTGGAAGAAAAAAAAACTAGTTCCGGAATTTTTTTTAGGCTAACAGGCAATGGATTGTCAAAGTAATAGCATAGAGAGGCTGGGCACTGCCTAAAGTGAAACATTATTAAGTTAAGTGAAAAATGCAAAACACTATTTTAAAAAAATTATGTCTGAACAGGGCCGCTGATAAGGGGTGACCACCTGTCCTTTTGTAAGGGGCCCGGGTCCCATTGATTTAATTAGAGAACCCAGGCAGCTTGTTGGTACATGTGTGCAGCAATGCATGACCAGCTCCAAGAAGGTCCGGTAAAAACTAACATTTCCCTGGGTCTCATTATATCATCAGAGGGGCCCAAAGAGTAGGAACTGTTTGTTAAATTTTGGCTTGTAGACAGCCGGCACTGCATCTTTGATGCTTCCATTCCCGGCTGGTGGAGAGATAAGCGGGAGATGCCTGCTTGCCTTGCTCCCTCAGTAAATCCTGAGGGCAGAGGGCAGGGCTGCAGCCAATTATGTGTTTGGGATTGTGGCGGCCGGGCACACTTTGCATAGTTAGCGATCATCCTCTGGAAGCTGGCAGCAGCAGGCAGTGCTGACTTGTAGAGATTGCACACAAGCACTCTTACTGGTAAGGGTTCCCCTACCCAGGTACAGCCAGTGTAAAACAGCACACAAGAGTATCATCCATGGCTGCAGAGTGTTTGCACTTGTAGAGTATAGCTCTACAAGTGCAAACACTCTGCAACCATGGATGATACACAGCCACAGCACCTATCTTGTTGTGCTTTTGTGATCATGATCATTACGGGTTAGTTCACCTTTACAGAAAAAATGTAAAGGTGAGCTAACATAGAACAACCCCCCAACCCCCTCATCCCCTATTTTCTGACCTCCAGGGTTGCCGAGCCATTCAGCACTCCCAACTGTAGATGTAGGGGACCTGGTCCGGTAGGCTGTATGTAACGGGGGGGCCTAGTCAGGTAGGCTTTATGGGGCCCCATGATTTCTAACAGCGGCCCTGTACTTAAGGGATGCCCTAACTCAGCCTGTGAAGTGGCATATCTGTGCAATGTATGTAACCTACTACAGCACCACTGATATTTACAAATAAAAAGTTTGTTTAAACTGCTGGCAAAATGAGAGTTCCCAGCTGCTTCATTGTGT